>WHYT01014147.1:63615-99214 GCA_009806455.1 Tetrax tetrax
TTTTTTTTTTTTTTTTTTTTTTTTTTGACAGAAGTCTTCCATCCATGCATCAAAGCAAGTGCACTTCAAGGGCCTTTATCTCTATAGATAAGGCTATGTGATACAGGAATTAGGAAAGGAATAAAGCTGGAATCAGTGCTAAATCCACACTA
Organism: Tetrax tetrax; assembly: GCA_009806455.1. NCBI lineage: Eukaryota > Metazoa > Chordata > Aves > Otidiformes > Otididae > Tetrax > Tetrax tetrax. The sequence goes on from WHYT01014147.1 coordinate 63,768, forward strand.
ATATTCTGCTGTGAGATACTTTGACCTGCAGTTCTTTTCAAGTTGTACTGTGTGCGCTGTGAGCCGGCTGTATGTGCTTGTAATGAAGCATTAAGGAAAGTTTCAGGCACCTGAAGGAGAAAATCACCTGTTTATTGTTCTCCAAGTAATATCTACCGCGAGAGTCAAAACCTGCCCGCGTTCCCATTAAACAAACAGAGAATTCAGGGGTGAATGTGGAGGAGGAAATAAAAGATCTGCCTAGGGAGAGGGGTAATAAAGACAAAGCTTTGTGTTTTGCCCAAGTGTAAATTCAGGATTACTTTCCTTTTGGGCAGTTCTCTGTGCTTCTTGATTTTTTTTTTCTTGTGGGATGTGGGCAGGCTGCCCCAGCACAAGCAATGTTGCTCTTGGGATGGCTTTCCCTGGCATGTGTGGCTTGATCCAAAGCTGACCAAAGGCAGCGCGGTGCTTCCCGTCGACTTTGGGGACTTGGAGAGTAGAAAGCTCGAGTGTTCCAACAGTGCCTTTATTCTGCCAGTCTCTTCAGAGGGAAAATGCTTAAAAACGCCTTTCATCCAAAAAGTCTGAAAGTTTTTGGACTTTCGTGTGCACCAACTAGGGAAGTTTTTTTATCTTTTTCTGCCATGAGCCTGTGGCCCCTCTTCACAGGTTCATAACCTGTTCAGTATTTGATGTGCCCAAGCGGGGTATCTTTCTGTGAGGCTTATTTGGAGCCCAGCAGACCGGCTGCCTGCGGATGGAGTGCAGGCATTTTCCAGGCAGTGCTGTCTCCTGTCTTTGCGTAGCATTGCCACTCAACAGGCACTATTATATTGTCTGGGACACAGCTTATAAATGTCTTCAGAGGACCATGGGGTGTAACAATCACGGCTCGAGGAGCAAAGGTAATGATGGCTTTGTGGTGAATGTGGGGTTAATCATGGACCCTTGGCACAGAGGGTATTTTGGAGGGCAGGAGTGGCAGGCAGAGGTGACAGCCTGCCCACAGCCTCCATTGCAGGGGTTTTTGGGAGCAGGGGGACCTTCTTCCATCCATCATGCTGCTTTCTGGTGAGACTGGAGCAGGTAGGGAGAGGGGAAAACATCGTCAGCTTGTAAAACAAACAGCTGACCTCTTCGGTCTCCTGGCAGCGTGACTGCAAATCTGATTTCAGCTCATGTTCCAATATACGCAGTGACAGCCGGGTGTTTTTCACAAACAGCCAAACCACCTTCCTTAATGCGATGACTTTCCTTCCCTACCCAAGGAAACACAGTACCCACCCTTCTTTATTTCTAGAAATGGTTCAAATTAAGCCCACAAGGCTTACTTAGCTAGGTGGCTAGCTTCATGAAATATGAAAATCTGTGAAATGAATCATAAGTAGAAGTGTTTGTTTGGTTTGGGTTTTTTTTAAATACCATAATTAACTCTTGCTCTTGGCCCTCTTAATAGCCACTTGTATTCAGAGCATGCAAAGCTGCTACCCGGAGTTGCTATGGTAGGCCTGGATGTATTTGCTATAAATTTATGAAATTGCTGGCAGTATCCTAGATTGCCTTAGGAGATGCAAAATTCATAGAAATATGAACTTTATAGTTGAACTTAGTAAGTTGGTAGTTTTAACAGGTGGAGATATATGGTCTTCTTTAGATGGGCAAGGCACAAATCTTGGTGTAGCTAGCATTGTTCCTCCAAAACCGGATTACAGAGTCACTGGTATTCTTTGTCTTTTTTATACTGTGCTTTCCATATGCTCTGGCAGTGTAGGCAAATTTTCCAGTTATTTACACACTTACCTATTATTCTCAGGTATTCTCCAACTTTAGCCGTGAAGATAAGTTTGCATTAGGCTTGACAGAACATGCAGCTGTCCTGAAAAGAGCTCTTCTACCTCTAATGAAATCGTGTGGTGTTGCCATAGTAATTTCTTCTTACCTGTCTGTGAAACGTCTACCCTGTTTCATCACCGCAAGTCCTGTCTTCTGTAAAGCCTTCTGCTCCACAATGGAATGCTGATCTTCAAGAGGAACGCTGGCCAGCAGTGAGAGCATTGGCCAGGACTTTTGCAAAGCTGAGTTCAGAGGCTTACTCCCAAGGTCCGTGCTGAGAGTGGCTGTGTCCTGCATACAGTGCATAATCTAAGCCCCTACCCTCAGTATGTGCAAAGTGAGAAAATCCAGGTTTGTTGCCCCAGAAAGAAGCCAAGTACCGTCAGGCCACAGCTGGGCAGTGGGAGCGCACAGGACTGCAGCGGCCATGGAGCTGGCAGCCTCAGCGTAGCCTCCATGCTTAGAGCCCTTCATGTGACATGTAGACAGTGATACTCTTCTCTGTAGGACGTGTTCCATGTAGATAGATACGAGTATTTCAGATACTCAGTGGTACCATATAGCTACAAGATATGTTGCGATAGAAAGCAAGGAACCAAAAAGGCAACTAGCAGCCAGTGAGGCACCGTGGCCATCGAGATCATCCTCTGTCCCTTTCCATTGCCTTCAGTGTCCAGCAACCACTGTTTTCCTGTGCAAAGCCACCTGTTTCCTCTAGCTCAAGATTCATCTGGCTGGCCTTGGTGGTGAATGTGTGCATAGGAGTAGGTGTTTACGTTATGCTATTGCTGAGTTCTTCTCTAGCATTAAACAGTTTTGAGAGCAGATGGCATGAGAATGTAGTAGCTGCATTTTGGTTACCATGGTCATCCTGCCAGAATAAATGTCCTTGGGTTCAAGAGACACCTCCAGTGTCTCTTCTTGAGCTCTTTGGTGTGGGTCTACAGCACTTAGCCCTTGTGTGGTAATGATGGGATCTGTTATCACGTATCAACAGATGACATCTTTATTTCTCTTTTGAGCTTCCTAGCAGATTCTTTATCTCGTAACGGAGGGGTTACCTTTAAAGCTTACAAATGGCTGCCTCGTCCCAGGAACAATAATTTCAGCACCTACAATCCCAAACCAAATTAAGGCACGGGAATGGGTGCTAGAAAACTTAGAGAGAAGAAAAATATATTAACAGTAGCATGAAAGCATTATCTCCAGCCCTTAGCCCGTTCTGTGTAGGCAGGGTACAAAATTGCAGTGAATTACAAGTGTACTTAAGAGGTCTGAAAAAATGGATCTGCAACAAATATCATGTTCTGAGTAGTTGGTGAAGGTTGTGGTTTGCTCCTTTCCATCTGACTCCAACGTAAGAGGCAATAGTGACGTTTAAAATTTGTGGAAGCAATTAAGGAAGAAGCCGTGGTGTCATGAGGCGTGTTTGGGATTGCGGGGCTGGTTTATGGGCTTGCTGGGGAGCGCGAGCAGACAGGGAAGCTGGTGGCTGCTCAGCCACAATGGCAGGGAAGGAGGGGGAACATCAGAAAGGTTTGGCCTTTTGCACAGCGCGCACCAGTGAGTGGTTCACGGTTGCAAAAGATAAATAAAAGATGGAACAATGGGACCAGGGACTCTCTGGGAATAGATCACTGAACTCTGGTCAAGTCTCTGGCGTCTCAAGCCAAAATAGTGCAAAGAATGTGGATAGACCACAGGAAATTGAATGTCTCCTAGAAAGATCTGTATCGTTTTTCCCATTTGTTAATGGTACCTTTGATGTGATTTCGAGCTTGACTGGTTGGACTATTTAGATCCATGCATTTAGATGCTGGTAGTAAGAGGGAAGAGTAGCTCAGAAAGATGTGGGGTTTGTGGCCTGGCAAGGATTTCTGCAGCTGATTATAACATTTTTCAACTGCTTAATGTCTTTGTTGGCTTTGAAATATTTCTGAACCAAATATTAGAGAAGCAAGCATAAAGCAGGTACACTGGTTTTCCTTAGCAATGGTGAAAGAGCAGAAATTATTTGAAATTACACTTACTCAGATACTTAGGTTTCCCACTCTTTTAGAAGGATCAGAAATATTGTGATTCAAAGCAAAAGGTAAAGTAATAATACTGCTGGGTAAGTAGGAATATATTTCAGCATCAAATCCTGTATTTGAATAGGGAAGGGATCGGTTCAGAGCAAGAATAAGCTATGCCGGATGTGTCAGAGAGGCAGTGATGGTCAGTAGGTACAGATGGTTCTGTACAAAATGGGGAAAAGATATGTACCGATCCCACAGGCACACGTGATCCAAAGCTGGGATGAAGCTTTCTGATACTGCAGAACTTCTGTTAATCTATTTATGTTGTAAATAAAAAGTCACCATTAAAAAAACCATATGCTTCCAGAGGGAAAATAGATGTTCTGTAAAGGTTAATATCCAGAATCAAGTCTAAATACGGACTTTTGTTTGTAAATATGTTTTGTAAAGGGCAAGAATAAAATAAGTAAGAAAAAAAATGTAAAAGCCAATAGAAAACATAATGCTGGATTTTTTTTATTTTTTACTTATTCTGTATAATGGTAGTGTGGTGGAATGGCTTTATGGACATTTTGATCAGATGCAAATCCAAAAGCAAAATGGAATCCACTTAGGTAGGATACGCATATATATCTTATAGGCCACATACTGCAGGGGGTATTTTAGTGAACTTGACCACAAGACCCCAGACACTACTTCCAATAGCAGAGAGTGTCTAATGCACACTATTCTTGAGAGTAATTGCCAGGAAATGCAGAGAGATCAATCATGCTGGATGCACTGAGCAATTATATTTTATCCCCTGAAAAGTCTTTTACTGTTCATGGGATGCAAGGTGTGTGAATTTCGTTTTAGCGCAGAAATATTGTTAGGAATACAGCAACATTAACAAGCAGACAGGCACAGTGTCAGACCATGAAGCTGCTCAGATGTTAGGGAGATGCTCCCCATAAAAGAATCCTGCTTTAGAAAGAAGAACTAAGAAAGAAATACCGCTGTGGAAATTTGCAAGCTGGGAGACAGTCTTTGAGAAGAACCATCCTGTACACACAGACCCAAACCCCACAGGGGCAGGCATTGCGCTTCTGTCAGTGTGGACCCTGAGATGGGAAACAGTGAGGAAAATGAACCAAGATCCAGGCAAGAAGGTGGGATGTGAGGAAAACAGGCTGTGGCTGATTTAAGTGTGATAAATACCAGGTTCTTTGAGAGAAGAGAGAACCACATTTTGTGCTCTGCCACAGGGTTTTGGATATGCTGGTGGAGACTTGGGGCTCCTTGTGGGCTTAGCTCCTGGAAGCAGCCCATCGTATTGGCAGAGTCGGGTCACCCGTTTTGCAGCCAGCTCAACCACCAACTGTCGGGGTGCTGGAAGTTTCTGTTCCTCTCAAGCACCTTTCTTGGAAATAGTGCAACAAGTGGCAGTGTTTTCCCTACGTGCTTTGTTAGCTCTTTGGTTAAACTACCTATGATAGTAAGGCTGGAAGAGACAATTCCTGTTTTTATTAATAAAGCAGTAACATGGAGCTAGGCAGAGCATCTGGAAGGTGCTGGTTGTGTGGTGCAGCTGGGGTCCTCTCAGATGGCCTCCTGCTGTCCACCAGCCCTTTCCCAGCTTCTGCAGCCATCCATGGCACGCTATTGATGCTCCCACCAAAACACTGGAGGGCAGAGGAAGAGTTCTGCTCTATCAAAAAGCAACGCCATCTGCAAACTTTGTACATCCATGGTTCTCATAGAAACAGGCCATCAGCTCTGGTTTGGGTGGCCAGGATTTTGTGGCCTGTCCAGATCTCAGGCAGCAATGCAAAAACCTATGCTGTCCTCCCTGAACCAGTCCCCCACAGGTGTTCAGACTGAAAAAAGAAACTTGAAAGCATAAACCAAAACCGGGAATCATTTCAGTTACAGTTGGCCAACATGATCGGAAAGGTGATGCTGTGTCTGCATCTGAGAGCGCAGCCTGAGGCAATGGCAGCGGGGGCTTGATGCCACCTTCCCATGGCGCTGCGGGCAGCACGCTGCCGCTCCCACTGTCGAAGGAGGCAGGAGAAGCCAACATTGAGAGTTCTTTACATGAAATCCCAGAATGAGAGATGTGAGGCAGATGCCAAGTTTTGTTAAGCTGAAAGAAGCCTTATCAGATGGTGGGTCAGAGATTCCGGTGGGTTTGATTTAATCCCTTCTGTCTGGAGGGCTGCAGCTTGGCAGGGACGGGCCCACCCCTCAGCAAGGGGCTGATGTGGTCCATGCCTCTCAGAACAAAGCCTGAACAAACTGTGTCTGTTCAGCATTATCCCCTTGACATTTTTTTACTATCTGCACCTCAAGTAGTGTTATCTAACCAATATTTTTTCTTCTTTTTTTTCTTCCATTTTTGTTCTTTGAAGTTTGTCTTCCTGAGGCTTGTGATGGGGTATCCCGAAAGTTCCTCCTCCCCCTCAGCCAGGCAAGGCTGATGCAAAATGATGAGAGGAGTCACAGCTCCCGTGGCAAGAACTCGTTGCAAGTACATCTGCAAAGCACGCAGGTGCTAAGAAATGAGGCAGGCACAGAGCCTGTGTGAGCAGTATTAAGTGAACAGTCATGCCTGGCGGGGGCCATACAAACCAGATCACATACGCCAGACAAAGCCCGAGCCTGTGCTTGCTCTTCACTCTGTCAGTCCATTAACGTGATTCCACTTGCACCCAAAATGGAAAAGCAGCATTAAAAAAAAAGTTTGGAAGATAAAGCAGGGAATAATCAGGCTACAGAGAAGATGCCTCTGTTTGGTTTTTTTTTAAGTGTATTCACAAGTTAGTTCAGGTAGGAAATTATTCTGACAGGTAGAGAGTAAAGTTTGCTCCCATGGGCTGTCTGTGCTTTATTTAGGGCTCAAAGAAGTGCAAAAGCTCATGAAAGACAGAAAATCCTTCAACGTGGAAGACAACCCTCTGGAGGTGAAATGCGACTAATCCAGCGCCACCTTCCTCCACAACGCTTGCGACAGCTGACAGAGCATGGCGCCAGGGGTCTGCAGCCCCTGTTAATCCCAGCCCACCGTGTGTCCGGGGACCAGGGCTGGAAAGCCGATTTCTCCAGTACCCCTCTCTACGTGTAAATGGTCTTTTTTTAAGCTCGCCTGTGCATGCTTTGGGGGTGCCAGGCTCCCAGGGAGGATAAACGCCCCTTGGAGACACACGTGGTTGGTTTTAACACCACGCATTGCTGTCAACAGGGTTATACGCAGAGGCAGGTGCCCAGTCTAAACTGGGACAGCCCTGGACCACTGGTAGCTGGCAGAGAGCTTTTTACTGTGTGGGTTTCCTCTCAAGTGAGTAGTCTTATGTCCTTCCTATGGTTAGAACATGGACAGGAGCTATGCACCTTGCACTTACATTTTAATGTGGAAATGTTATTGCAGAGCCTGAGGTAATTACTTGGTTGTTCCTTTTACTGCATGTAATTACAACAAAATACTACAGGGATAGTTTATAGTGACTCGGTGTAAAAATACGGTACCTGAAAGCAGTGGTTAGGGTAGGTGATGTTTACAATCCTACCACTCTGAACAGGCTTTTGCAAAGAAGTGTACCCTCATCTACCATACGCTAATTAAGTTTTCCTAAGAAATTTTCGTGGTGAACAGCCAGGGCTTGGTCCCAACCTGTTAAGAGTTGGCTCTGCTGAGCTGAAGTCAAGTAGGCACCTCCGTGAGAGGAGCTGGAAGCTGACCTCCCCTCCGTGAGCTTGGAGGCATTTCTTCCTCCCTCACTGAGCTGTATGTCTGAGGCCACAGCATTTCTTGCATTTTAGACTGGCACTTGCTGGATGGAATTTATCCTGGGGGTTTTCCTGAAGCCAAATTTACACAGTGTTTTGAGCAAGAATTACATTGCATCTTCTGTTGGAAATACTTAGTATGTGATAGTGTTAAGACTTTTCCCCATCGCACTGGGCCACATCCTTTTTTTTTCTGTTTCTGCATACGTAGACATGGGGTTGCACTGCTTAGCTAGGTTTACATTGCTTGGTTACGCTTATAGGGTCTGGCTGCCTTCTGTGTGATTTTTTTTCTTTTGGTCCAGATGCCCTCTCCTCATGTTTGAGGGGGGAGACACGGGGGGTTTGCTCTCTGCTGAAATAGCATCCATACCATCTGTATGCGTTCTGTATGTATTCTTGCATGCAGATTTACTGCATCAGGGTGAGTTCAGATGGCTTGCCTGATGCTTAGCTGCCGTTTCTGGGACTAGGCTTTCTTACTTCTTACCTCTGTGCTGTACCTACTCATCCAGACATAAAGGGTTTAATGTGATTGTTAGCAGAGGCAACGGAGAGAGTCCCGTTGATTAGAACAAGACCTGAATCAAACCCTTAATTTTTCCCGGTTGTCACATGGGACACATTTATTATTCTGGCCTTGCTTTCTTTTATTTCATCAGAATTCACTGCAGACATTTTTTCCATCATTATCTAAGAATTTTTGGAAGGAAAAGTTGCATTTAAAAAGAGCCTGCCTTGCTGCAATTTATTCAGCTCACCATTTCCTGACTCCAGCTGTGCCCTCTTGCTCCGATACGGTTAAAGAGGTTGAGTTCACCCAACACTAAGTAGAGAGAAAATCTCAAGGTGATCAGGAACTGTGCATGTAATATTCTTAATTGTTCTGTGCATCATTAAAATGTTCATGCATTTCATGCACTTCTGGCTGAAAATGGCCCTTTCAGCTTTAACAGCTAATTACAAGAGTGACCAGGCATTCACTGGCACACGCGTGCTTATTCGATATGACAGATGGATATGTCTGGACCTCTGATTCATCATTTTGTATTTTCTTTCTGAAAGGCTAAATGATCACTGTGCAAATAAACTGTAATTCTGCCGCGGGCCTGACTGCTCACAAAGGAAAAAGGAGGGGGGGGGGGAAGTGCACCCCTTGTGCACCTAGGCAGCTCCGTCGCATGGGCACTCACTGCAAACGCCGAGGAACCTTGGGAGACTGGCTTTGCTGTAAAAGGGCTGCTTGCTCTTTGGATTACAGGAACAGAGGGGACAGATTTTATGCTGTGCCTCCGGCAGATGCAGCACAGAAAGCACAGCTCTAGGGGACGCAGAACAAAGGTGGCCGCAAGCCCTCCGCACTGTGTGACTCTCGACTGTTGCACGGGCTGCTGAGGCTCCCGACACACATTTGGGCAGTTGCAGTCTGCTCTGGTCAAAAGTAGGGCTCCCCGAAATGCCCAGCTTTGCTGTCTATAGATCTGGACCTGGCATGAGGAGCTTCATTCCTTCTGCCGCCTTCTGCCCTTCACATCAGGGGCGCAGCCGTCACAGGGTCCGTGATGGGGGTGATCAGTTTGGGGTGGCAGGCTCCTGGGCAGGACCCCCACATGAGCAGGAGTGGCACCCCGGGGTTTTACCTATGTAGTGATGAACTGAGTGATAACAGTGGAAACACTGCCAGCTGCTCTGGGAAATGCAGTGCATTACCTGTATTTCTGTATTAACATAGATTTTGCAACCCATTTAACATTTTTTTTTTAAATGTCTGCCTTTTCTCTAAAACGTATTTTATTGTAATGGAACAAAAACTTGGTCAACTGGAACAGATATTTTCAAACCACCATGTCTAAGAAAAGAAACTTCTCTTCTGAAGAAGAAAGGAGATGCGGTTGACTCCCCTACCTCTTCAGGATCAGAAGAGCTGAAGTCTTGTCCACAAGGTCCTAGGTGTAACCAAATCCTCCAAATTTGCAGGAGTCAGAACTTTTAGACATAATACAGAAATATATTGCCTCATACGTGGGCAGGCATCACACATCCAGCTGACATGAAGACATTTTAATTACGTTACCAAAAAATGCTCCATGATTTCAATGGGAATTTATACAAGTAAAGGCTGAATTGTGCATAGCATGGAGCCCAGCCATTGCCTAACTTGCAGAAAAGGTATGATACAGTCATGGACATATAATTCTGAAAGTAGTTTCAACTGATCTCTCATCCATCTTTCTGAAGTCTGTTGAGATCAATTATAGTCAGACTGTCCCTTGTTGAGATTTACATGGACTGGTCTCAGATGCCACTTCTGAGCACACCAGCTTCATTCCAGAGCAGCTTGTTCCAGCACATGGTAATTCTTAAAAGTTGAGGAAAAAAAAATTCCTAATATCTAACTTAAGTCTCCTTTGCTGTAAATTATATAAATTATTTCTTGTCTCAGAAATAGTGGATGAGGAGAACAATTGATTATCCTTCTTTTTATAGCAGCCCTTTTAACGTTCCTTTTTTTATCAGACGACTAGTCTCTTTTCAGTCTTCTCTTTTCCAAAGTGAAAAATTTCCATTCCTCTAAGCTCACCACAGAAGCTGACTTTTCTGAATGATGTCACCCTTGCCAGCTCTCCTTTGGTCTCTGTGATGGTGGCTGCCCCTTCTTAAATGCTCTGCTGGGGCATTTCTCTGCATTAAACCAGAGCAGCATCAGGCAGAGTGGGATAAGAATGTCTTACAAACATGTGAAAATAGGGGGAGAATAAATAGACATTGGACTAGCCAGAATGTTGGTCTATTTTTTTTTTAGCCCAGAATAAAATTGGAAGTGCAGTTTCTTCTGCGTTACGCATTTTTTTTTCTGCCAGTTGTCCTGTTTTGACCTTTCCTGTCCCCAGGAGGTGTGTACTGTCAACTTCTATTGCATTAAAACAGTCTGGTCCCAGTTAATCAATGAGCAAGGCTCTTGCTCTCTCCCTAGCTACATGTCTGTGTTTCCTTCTCTAAATCGTTCATGGTCTTTGTGTTTTGATGTTCAGCCACTCCAGTAACAAAACTTCTGAGAAAATTGCTTACCCTCTCTGTCAAAGGATAGCGTCTTGCATGTTCCAGTGTCTTGTAGGTCTGAGTTTCCCCTAAATAATTGTTCTACTCTGCTTTGGATTTCAATTTGAAAAAGCATTAACCTAATATTTACTCAGCATTGGCAGCAATAGACCATTCATAGGATTTTATCTCATGAGAGCTAATAACTCGTTCTCTTCATTGTTCATTAAAAACAAATACAATTTGTGCCCTTTGTCTATTCCCTTTAAAAAAAAAAAAAGCCTTTACTATATTGCCCACCAGCAAACATTTCATTATTTATTGTTTAATTGCTGTTTCGTACTTGGCATAAAAGACGTAGAATAGAATGTGACTACTAGAGGAATAATTATTAGTGGTGAACAGGAGAAAAAGACATAAAGCATCAGTGGTTGTGGAAATGCTATTTCTCACTCAGCGGCGTTCGGTATCATTAGCCGTGATAGCGAACCATCTCAGCTGGCGTGGTGAACCCTCGCACCATGAAGCACTTGTAATCGTTCCTCTGTGGCGCTGCGCCGTGGAGAGATACCATTTTCTGACTCGTTTCTATTGTTTTGAAATGAGATCTACAGTCTGTGGACACGACCTCTTGAAAGGAGCTCCGTGCTTGATCATCCTCGTCGTATTTAACTGGGGTTTATAGTGTCCACTTGAGTCTACTGACACAGTGGGTGAGGAAATAGAGAATTAATCTTCTATCACATTCCCTTCTGTAGAGAAGTTTCCTAATTAAACATAGCAGAAAATTACTTTTAAAGTAGCAGGAGGAGGGAAAAAAAAATCCTTCCTGTATTGTGGGCATGGGCAGTATTAATTGAAAAATTGTAATTTATTCATACAAAGCTTCTAACTGCACCTCATGTCTGCAGCGATTTCCCTAGCATGCAACTGGCTTTGCGTCCAAGAAGGACTCGTGTTAGGAAAATAGAAGAAAGTACTATAATTACTGTTTTTCTTCTCATTGGTTTGCTTCAGCTTTTCTGTTGATATTTATCTGTGTTTCCAAAGTTGAGGAAACTCCCTTGATAGTTGCCTCTTCTCTAAGGTCTTCTCACTGTGGCAGTTGTCACACACACTGAGAATTTTCCATTTTAATATTCTGGTCTATTAGCATGCTAAGAGCACAGATAAGATAACGAGAAATGAAAGTCCTCTTTTTAAGCATTTTTGTTTTAAAATGACAACTTTAAATGTATTGCTCTATTTAGAAAGAAAAATCTGAGTGGATGGCATGATGGGTAATGATATGTAAATGACCATTCATGCATGAAAATCAGGGCCACAGTTGAACGTATTAAGCAGTGACTGATATAATCATTATTTTGGATTTTGCATCTGAAGAGGGGGGATTGCAGATATCAAGTGAATTGCATATTTAAAGAAAACATTCATATGTGTATGGAATATAGAATGTTTTCGACAATTTTTGCGTTAAGTATCCTAGCGTTATGCTGTTTGGACTTAAATAAGGTCAATATGTTGGGTTTACGCTTTCCATATTATCTCTGGCTCTCACTTTGGCAGATCCTCCCTTTTCCGTTTGTGTAGCGTGCCATCGGAGTGCCAAGTTTGTAATGTCAACTCTTTTCAGCTCCCTGTAATGCTTTTATCTGCAGAAAGCCGCCTGCTGCTCACATGGGGGGAGAGCTCAGGGAAAGCCAGTCGCTGGCATTTTAAAAATATGTAAAAATTCATCATTGTTACGATCCCTTTGTCATTCTTGCGCTTACACACGCTTCCCGCGCTAGCAGGGCGGGACAGTTAGTGCTGCGAGGCTGGTGGAGCTTGGGGTTGACACCCGTCCCTGTTTTCACACATCACAACCGTGACCAGAGTGATCGCTTGATGGCAGTTTCTCTTGTGAGGGTCGGGGATTCTGCTGCAGGGTTTGGGGCCGTGGCACTGGGGTTGGCGGTCGGGAAGGCAAGGGGCAGCACGCAGGCACCAGTGCTTCGTAAGGCTGCTCCTTCGTCCCTCAGCCTGCACGTTGGCGGTGCTTCTGCTGGCGGTGTTACGGACGGGGAAGCAGCACCTTAACGTGGGCTCAGAGTGCAGCTGCTATTCAGTCGCCTCCGGAAATTTATAAAATTTGTATCTGTAAGCATGTATGTATTCTGAGTAGTGCTGCCAAAGTGTAAGTTACAGGTGCTTTGTTCTAGTGACCGGGGAGACTCTCTGAAGCTGACTCAAAAAAAAAATGAGTAAAGCGTCCCTGGGGATTATTGTCTGGGAGGTGATAGTACAACTCACAACACTTCCTAGCCAGAGCTCTGCGGCCGCTCCGCTTTTCAAGCGCTGCTTTCATGAGGAGGCTGGTAGTCAAGACTGAAATGAGAAAGAGACATGGTATTGGTAGATACCTGAGACCGTGATGTCTTCTTGTCTCATCTCATTTTGTATTATGAACTGTAAAGAAAAAAAAGAAAATTCCAATTTGGAATAGGTGAAAAATAAGCTTCTGTTATACAAAATCTACATTAATGGATTCCTTCTATCAAAGGCAGAAAATAGCTGTGTTACTAAATATAATTAATGCATCTCGAGTTTGGAGAACATTATGCTAAATGTCCGTGATACATCCTCTGTCCCCTTCGGCAGTAGCGTATGATCAATTTTGCTACTCTGTCCTTACCTAATTATTGCTGTCGCTAATGAAGGGAAGTAGAGAAAAACATGTTTTAGTAGGTTAATAAGCCATCCAGAAAATTACATTAGCATGATCAATCCTTAATGATTATGGCTTCTCATAATATTAGATCACCTGAAAGGTGTTTTTCATAGGAGATGGGAGGGGAAGTAGATATCATTTTGCAGCCATTCTTCCAGATGTGCTCAGTTGTTTTTTGGAGAGAAAAACAGTCAAACTTTGGCTCAAGAGTATTGACTGCTCTTGCAAATATTGATTCAGTTAGTGGAGCCTAGTTTGGTTTATCATACAAGCATCTGGAAGGGCAGCAAGTACAGCAGATTTTCTACCCTCCCTCCTTCCACCAATATATGTGGCTTTGGCTTTCACCTGGGCTGATGGTGTGCGCGTTCTGTGCTGCTTCTCAAAAGGTTTTGTGGCTAAGCTGGCAGTCTGCGATCAGTCTGAGCAGCTTCCAACTGGCATTTTCCAGCTTCTTCTCTGCACGATCATACACCTTCATTTGCAATCTAGCACCTTGTTTAGCACCTGTCAGGATTTCTATCATTTGTTTGTTTTTTGTCTCACTGATGCTTCTTCAAGTACCCGTGCATGCATACTCAGGACATGTTTGTTTTGATGAAAGCAGTTTTTCTAGAGCATGTCCAAGGCATTAAAATGAATAGAAGAGGGGAATGATCCTCAAACATCAGGCTCTTCTCTTCTTTTTTTTTTTTTTATTTAAAGATTTTCCCCAAATTAAACTGAATCACAATCCTCCCTTTTAATTTGTTAATTACACTTCTGCAATGGTAATGTAATCAGTGAATATAGCTAAAGTGTTTGTGTGTGGGAATCAATATTAATGAGAAGAGCGTTATTTGCAAAGTGAGGTACGTGTCAGCTATTTGCTTTGCATCCGTCTGCCGGCGGACGGCTGCTCTGCGCTTGACCCGCCTGCGCCATGGGAAGAAGCGCAGTTGTAGGAAGGGAAGGGGAAGAGTCCCTCCAGGTTATTCACTCCCTATAGTTTCCTTCTACGCCTTCCATACCCAGGGGAAGGTATGGAACAGGGCGCGCTGCCATTCAGCTGGGAGAGGTCCACATTTCGGGCAGCGCAGCCCTCGGAGAGCTCAAGCTCGGGGGCTGTGGTGCCATGGCCAGAGCAGAGTCAAGGCTTTCACAGCCTGACTGCCTTCACAGGTGACGAAACCCTGAGTGAGCTCATAAAGGTTAATCACGACTAAGTGAGAATGAAATCTGGCATTTTCCTGCTGGGCTTCCAATTTTCTGTATATGCAGTGTATTGAAGCTAACTGAGATTAAATGTTTAAACCTTTCGTGCCATATGGCTCCTGCTATATCATAAATACATCTGCAAAATTATACTCAGAAGGGCAACATTGTTCTGGTGTGAATGGATTCAAATCCATGCTTCTCTGCTGCTTGTATCAAGGCTGAGTTTGGCATGTCACACTCAACCTGTTTGTCCTGTTTGTGGGGGTCTGGGAGGTTTTTCCTGACCCAGTCACATCAATCCTAGGTGACAGCACAAAAAATAGATCCTCAATTTATCCACAGACCTATCCCGTGGAAGCTCCTTCTCCTAAATCTTCATCACCCTTCCAGGAGTGGCTGTGCTGCTCAGGAACTCCCTTGTCTTTCTGCTAAGGCTGTCAGGAGTGCTGCCAGTGTTTGTCATGATTTTAGTGGGCATGACTATTCCACTGCATAAACTGTACCCAAGGAGTACAATAAGCCAGTAACGGTGCTGCTCGTGCAGGGCCTCAGCTTCCTGGTAGTAATGGAAATTGCACCTAAAGGCAGCCTTCAGGAAAGACAGGCAGAAACCCTTCAGCAGGGCCTGTTGCAATAGGACAAGCGATTAATGGTTTTAAAATAGAGGAAGGTAGATTCAGATTAGATATAAGGAAAAAAAAATTACATTAAGGGTGGTGGAACACTGGCACAGGTTGCCCAGAGAGGTGGTGGATGCCCCATCCCTGAAAATGTTCAAGGCCAGATTGGACAGGGCTCTGAGCAACCTGATCTGGTTGGAGATGTCCCTGCTCCTTGCAGGGGGGTTGGACTTGGATGGCCTTTAAAGGTCCCTTCCAACCCTAACCATTCCATGATTCTATGAAATAAAAAGGAAGAATGCAGTTCAACTGATTTTTTTTCCAATTTGTCCTGAAAGATCATCTTACTGCTGGACATGTTCCAACCCTAACCATTCTGATTCTGTGTTCATGCAATTCACTGATGCAGTATGTTTTCATGCTTGTTGAAGGATAGGATTATAGAAAAGATGGGGTCTCTGTTGCATAAATATTGTATTTTCTCCTGCAGGACTTAGAAACTTTGTGATTGCCCTCATCTCAGCTCCTAGCAAGTTCCTTAGGTGCCTGCAGTTCTGTGCACCCTGAGTTGCAGCAGAGACCCAGGCAGAGCCTAGCTACAGGCTGGGGGAGGCAGGAACGCCTTTATATATTTTTACAGCGAGGTCTGAGGCAGGTTTCCTTTTTTCTTTAAATGGAAATTCTCACTTGCAGAGAAAGAAGCAAACAGAGGGATGAGCCATGGTTGTGCACGTTGATAGGATGGGCTCAGCGGCGGCACTTGTAGATCGGGAGCACTGCTGTGGAAATATTAAATTCTCCTGGGACAGGAGCTGTGAAGGGGGGATTGGGGATCACCCTTCGCATACAGGCTGACCACTGAGCTGGTGGAGGAGGCCGATGAGGAGCCATCTGTCATGGCTCCCAACCACAGGGGTACAGCTGGGCTGAGCGCGGCTTTTGACTGCCAGTTTTGGCACCTGCCTGACCTGCCTCCTTCCCAGGCCCCATCATGGGGCGTGAGCTTGACAAGTGTCTTCTCGACTTCCAAGCTCCAGGACTGCGCCCATTCTCAATTACATATGTGCAACCTCCATTAGCACCACAGGAATAAAAGAGAAGGAAGTGTAATGTGAACGAAAAGCAGAAACTGCACTCCTCTTGTTGAATTCAGGGAAAGGTGGACCCAAGTCACTTTTACAGTAGAGCCACTTTGCACCACCCTGGTTATGTAAATGGGAGATAAAGTAAATTGGACTTTCCCTCGCTCTGACACTCCCTTCCATTGCCAAAGTGATTTACAGAAGCCTTGGCGTAAATTAGAACCGGGACCAGTCTCTGCGGGCTGCATTTTAGGATTAAAAACCAGTCATTTCCCAAGATAATTGTGGTGCAGTCAAGACCAGGAGCAGCTTCCTAAAATTGGTTAATACCCAGATTTGGGTTTCTTCAGTGGCTTAAATGGAGTGGCATATTATCTCCTCTGTAGTCTGCCTGAAAGATAGATTTGATGTCTGCGAGCAAAGACATGAAATTGCTATAGGCTTCCATTCTTATAGCCTGCCACCTGTTTGATTTATGTGATAAGTGATCTCAGATGACCCTCCCAGGCACTGAACCATTAGAGAGTGATGTTGCACAGCGATAAGAAATCTTCAGAGATACCTAAATCTTCTTTTACCACTGGGAGTTTCATCCGTTCTGGAATAAAGAACATTTTAATGTATGATGTTGCTATCTTGCTAGCCATACTAATATTCAAAAGGATACACAGACTTAAATCAATAGCAAAGTGACAAAGACCTTAAAACTGAAGTAGTCACCAAGTGGATGCTAGACAGCTCTTTTAGGTTTTATCTTTGTTCCTTTCATTCTGTTTCTTGAAAGATGAGTAGCTGTAAGCGTTCACATTCAAGTCTTCTGTTAATCTTTCCACCAGGTAGGAAGCTGGCTAAAGCACCCTTTCGGTGCAGAAAGCCCTGGAAAGTCACATCACTCATTTGGAACTTCCTTATTGTAGGCTTTGTGAGACCATGGGTTGGATCCTTCCTTACTTTTGTCACTGAATTTCTCTAAGTTCAGTGGTCCAAGTTCCTCTCTGTCTAGAATGAATCAAAGTGCTTAGAACCTCAGGTGGGATGTGAATTCTTGACAGAGGTCAGGGTAAGCATGGACGGGTAATTTCTGTGGTTTATGTCCAACTGTAGCACCTTCCCCTGCAGAGGAGGGCACTGCTGACTCATATTCCTCCAGCTGAACCTGTATCTAACACAGTATTTGCTCAACAGAATTTACTCTAAGTGCAATGTTGCAGCATGTATACAGTCCATATGTTCTGTCCGTCAGATTATCTTTGCATCCTATGTTCAGTGCATCAAGCCTAAGGTATCAGCTCCTGTTTCAGGCAGTATGGGATGCAGCTTCTGCCCAGACATAGAGGAGGAAGAGGAGGGGCCAGAACCAGTCCCTGCTTCTCAGCAGAGCCCAAAGACTTTGCAGGTCTGCAGAGAAAGGCTGTTTGTCTGTCCACGGAAGGGATGAAGAGGGTTTTGAGCCTGACCAGCCAGCCACAAGTGGCTCACACTTGACTCTCCCCCTGCATAACCTTTGATGGTCGTTTTTTTGACAAATCAGAAAAGCGTTATGATATTGGGTACTTCCCTGGACTGCAGCTTCCCATCTCCTTTGACGTAGCGCTGAAATTTAATGATCTGTGTGGCCAGGCAAGTCAACCCGAGGGGAGAATCAGACATCATCTTTTTCTATTTCTCCTTGATCCTGAAAAATCTTCTGGTCCTTGCAATTAGGACTACAGTAATCTCCTTCCAGGCTCTTTAATAATGGCCTTGATAGGTGGCCCGTCACATTACATCCATCCAGCTGTGGGCATGTCCTCTTGGTTGGACGCGCTGTTGGGCGTTGAAATACATGAGAGCAGGGACTGATGCCACAAAAGCTTTGGCAGCATTGCAGGAGTGTTTTTACAACAAGCTGCATCTATTCCTTGAAAATTCTCCTGCAAGGAAGTGATTTCTCTTTAAAATTAAATTAATGCAAGGCAGAGATTAATAGTCCCCACGTGCTATTTGGCTTTTTACTCAAAGCTGTTTATGAGGAGAAGCTCTTGGCAAAATTAAATGAGCCTCCTCTTCCTCAAGCTGGCAAATATAGTTGATGCTGGTCATCATACACCTTCATAAATCTGTGATGTTGGCATCCCACATACACCAGGCAAACATCAAATTTTGTAGGGGGACCGCACAAGGGTGCAATAATCACAGCTGTTTCATGTCAGCATTCAGAAAGCTTACAATAGGGTTTTATTCAATGAGCCATTCCTTTTGAAATGCCGTTAGAGATATTTGCTAGGAGAAACTGGCCTCGACTAATCGTATTTAATTTTTTATCAAATGCACTGTGGGAGCAGCAGGGATATGCATGAGACAGAAACAAGCAAATGGTGTTTATTTAGAATAAATAAACTTTGAGTAAAAATTTAATCCATTCCCTCCTGGGCACGGTTGTACAAATACAGGCAAGTCCCTACAGAGGTTTGTAGGGGGTCATGTCCTCACTTCAGAGCCAGATGCTCTTGGAGACCTCCAGTTGCGCTTGCTGAAAGAAGAGAACTGCAGTCAGATAGACGCAGAGGAACAGTGCTGTTCCTGTGAAACCATTCCCATCCCATCCACTTTTAGCCATGATAAATGAGGTTCAGAGGATGTGAAGGCTATTCGTCTCGCCGGGGGAGGCCTCCAAGCCCCCGGACTGGATGGCAGCTGGAGAAGGCTTCTAAAGAGTCTAAGACGTGGAGCTGGGCAAAGTGAGAGGCACGCAGCTCTGCATGGGCTCTTGCCTCTCCTCACAGCAGTGTTGCCTCGGCCGCAGGGCTGCCAGAGCTGCATTAGGGTCTCTGCAACCGAAAAATTGGGAGCAGTGGGAAAAGGAAAGAAGCCAAAAGAGAATGGGAAGGAAGGCATGGCAGGAAGCGAGAGAGGAAGTAAGAAATAAAGACGGAACTAGAGAGCAGCACTGCTCAGTGATAATGTGAAGCAATTTTTATACTATTTATTTACTGAGCTCGGTGCACTTCCCGGATGCTGATGCCTTGCACTGGTTAGATGTATCCAAGGCAGAGTTGGAGCCTTCGGCACAAGGCGTGGGTGAGGTCGGCATAGGGCCTTGCACAAGGGTGAGATGTTTCAGAAGTGCTTCTTTCCGGACCAACATAAACTCAGCATTGCACAGGGCTGAAAAGTCATGAATGAACCCTACAATTTTTTTTTTTTTTTTAATTATAAATTTGATAGTTTCTGGTATTTATTGGACTCACATTTTCTCCTCAGCCCTAAAGCTTAGACATACCTTTCGTAACTAATATATGTAGAAACTGAGATCCTTATACGTTGAGATAATCCACCGACTGTGATTTTAAGAAAAAAGTGTAACCTGAGAGTCACGTAGAAATATGAGAGCTGGAAAATGCTGCAAATTGAGTCTGACTGGCATCAAAGCAGTGCCAGGCTGTATCTACATGGTCTTTAGCGAGAAGATAAGAGCACATTTTATCAGCAATCTGAACTTACTGGATACATCTAGTTCCTCCCCGAAAACCCTGTTAGGTATTTGCGTCACGCTAAAGTCATCCCATTAACCTTTTCCAGCATTTGGCTGAGAATGGCATTGGAGGTACCCAAGATGGGACCTGAAGCAAAATAAACCCTGAGAAAGGTGGTCTGGTTTCCTGGGCAGCCAGCTCAGGTGTGGCACAGCCCTGGCACTGTTTAAATAACCTGCCCATCCATAGCGGAGAGCTGGTTTCGAGGACTGACCCCTGGTGGCATGGAGGAACCTATCAAAGGCCTGTTGGAGTGGTGGAGAATATTTCAGGTCTCCTTGAGAAGTTCTGAGTCGGGCCCTAAGCTGAGTAGCGACAGTTTTCTCACATGAAGTCATTTCCCCAGTGTGTTTGTGAGTGTAAGAGAGAGCAAATTTGTATTTATTGAGATGGAGCCAGACAACAGGAGTAAAGCAGAACAAGGCATGTCAGAGTTTGGATTTATTACCGATACGGTAGGCCATTTTCTTTTCATCTTGACCATAATGCCATTCTGAGCCTCTGCCAGACTTCCAGAGCAGAGTCATTCGTGAGTCTACCCCCTGCTTCACACCCTTCATTTTTCTCACTTCGTGGGTTTTGACTGAGCTAATGCTTTCAGGAAAAAAGACTTATTGATTAGAGTGAAGTTGCTTGCAGCATCTGGGCTTTTATTGGTCGAGTTTGAGAGGTGTTTTTAGCCATTTGGTAGAGGTACAGGTTGTGTTTGTTCTAACACATTCAGTAAATTCTACTGGCTTCTCTGCCCTGGTTTTTCAAAGCTTTCTCGCTTTGTCCACTGGCCTTATCACCTGCTCGGAGCACTCCTGCTAGGACTGAAGCATGTGGCAAGATGACCTCAGCTGCTCTGAAGAGCATTCGTCTCCTCCTCCACATTTTAACTTAGGTGTTGAAATACAAAAATAGCTATCAACCCTCATCTCTGTGTGATTTTTGTTATTACGTGGATTTTCTTGCTTAAAAACAAGTGGATATCCTGTTAGGATGAGCTAGATCAAGATCTGTTTGAAGTTCTTCTTTCAACAATAGCAAGGATATCACACTATGAGGAGCCAAGTCGGGATCGGGGATTGCAATGAGCACGCATCTAGTCACATCAGTCAGAGGAAGACTTCGCATAATACGAAAACAATCCTAACAAGTAATTATGCTCATATTTCTGTATATTCAAGTGTGTGATGATGATATTTTATACGTTTCTTTGGTGTGTTCTCCAGTATAGTTAAAATATATTGAATAAGGATTATTATAATAGTTGTTAGTACTCCTACAAAGCCACATGAAAAACGAACTGTGACTCTCTTGAGCTTGCCCTGTTGCCTTTAGAAGCATGTTAGCAAAGAGAGTTTGAGAGATTTGTGTCCAGCTGGTGTTGCCACCATATTGTCTCTTGTCCTCATGGCTCACCAGCTACTCTTTACACTTCCATTTACTCCTCACAGTATGGTCCGTCGGACAGGTTACATGCGTGTCCCTTGTGTCGCTTAGGAAATAGGTGACGCTTTGTATCTCAGATCAAGACTGTGAGCTGCTGTGCGTATTCCTAACCATCCCATTGGAGCTGCTTTTCTGGAAATTGTGAAGAGTTTATTTCCATCCTGCCTTTGACACTCATGGAACATCTTGGAAAGACTGAGCAAGGATTATCCAGAAGCTCAAGCACAGAGATTTTGGTGTCCATTTGTTAAAACCACTTTAGCTGGTCACCAACTTTTAGTAGAGCACGAGTCTGGGAAACTGTATGTATAAAGACATAGCATGATCTGATGGAGTTGTAATACCTACACAAGACTCTTGACTCAAAGAGATTGAAGTGTAAGGAGAAAGTAGAGGTGTCTACAGCAGGGGGACAATTTGAGGCTTTTAGTTTTCTCCTGGTATTACTGGAGATAAGCACAGAGTCAGACTCTTCTACTGATAACATTTTCAGTCTAGTGTATGAGCTATGGAAACAAAATAAAATGTCACAAAACCAGTTTCTTTCTTCTAGAGCTTGCAAGCAATGCAGATGTTCTTGAAATCACAACTGTCTCATCTGAGTGCAGTGAGAATGCCAGAAAAGGACCAGATGATTAAAACAGGAGCTGTTGTGGTTACCACAGTCCATTGACTCTGTAAATTGTGTGTAGTGCCTTCCCAGCTAAAGAATTTATGTTGCTTAGGAGATTGAGATGGTCTCTGAAGAGACTTTCAGATAATGTTCGTGACCTTCTAACCCATGTTAGCACAATGCCTTGAACTCTGGAAGTTGCTAATCTTGCTAATACAAATAGGAACTTGCAGCTTAACATTTCTCAGTGGTATGAGTAATAAGCGATGGGCTTCAGCGATTAGGCTCCTTGGAGGCCTGCTACAGGGTCTTGGTGTTAAACCTTAACCATGGCTAATGTGAGAACTACATAATGTGCATGAGAAAAAGAGAATTGTACACCTTTTATTTTTAGAAGAGGAATCCAGAAACTAGATTATTTTTACTATTTTTTCTTTAGTTGGAATATGAAAGCAAGTGCAAATCAGCAAGTGTAGCAAGGAGGACAAAAAAAAGGAAAAGTGTAAGATGTCCAGATTTATGAAAGCACTTATCTGCACAGTGAGGAGAAAACAAGTTGCTGCGTGTGTCAGTCCTGGGTGTGGGTGCATATGCCAGCGTGTGTGTTTGCCTAGGGAGAGAAAATACACCTTAAGGAAATGTAAAGAATAATATTTTCTGTGGTTACTGCAAACAGAAAAAAAAAAAAGATATACAGCTTTTTTTTTTTAATCAAGACTGCTGCATGCTTGGACATTTAATGGCAACGTGCACATTGACTGTGGAACGCTGGATGCATAATTTCGTCAGAAAAATATGAAGGAGTGACCTGTTATTTTCTAATAGAAATTAAGAGCTGCATTGTGCCTTAGTGTGGATGTTCCTCTCTGAATCAGTTGCTTCTCTTCAACATGCTCAATCTTTCGAATGCCTTCCTTTGGTGACTTAAGTAGCTATTTTACTCAGCTTGTGACGTGGAACTGTGTGAAGTCTGTAGTCAGACCACACCTGCTGGACACTTATAAATAGAAACATTACAAGGAGGAAAAAAAAAATAGGGCATATGTTTTTAATTAAAAGGAAATACAAGTGAAGTGATTAACAGAATAACAAAATAAAAAAAAAATTAATAGCTCTTTTCCATAAAGAATATTTTTTCACCCTTCCGACCTGGAGCAATTGTCACATTCCTCATAGAAGAGGAATGCTTAGCTGTCATGAGAAGTCTTCTGCCCATAGGTCCCATTGGTTGTGCCATAGTTTGTCAAAAAGCAGGCATTGAGGTCACTTGCTCTTCTAGGGGCAAAAGCCCTTTCTCCTTTGTGAAAACTTGAGACTGTTGTCCTGTCTGGAGTACATAGCAAAAGCAGCCTATTCAAAGTCAGAGCACTCCAACAGGAAAGCCTCCCAATGGGTAACACCCGGATTAACGGTCTCATGCCGTGGATGTACAACATCAGGCAGGTGATTTGTCCCGTCAGTGCCACTGGGGCTACCCACACACTTCAGCATGTCCAGCAGCCTTGGCAGGTTGGACCCAAACGTGCAATAAGCCAGCACCATGGTGCTGACTCCAAATGAAAGAGAGAAATGGAAGGGTGACACTGCGGAGGCTGTTTATGCAGATAACGGCATCAGTCAAAGCTGATTGATGCTTAAAGTTTGGGCTGGTTTAATTATTCTGTAACTGGCAGAAGGATATCATTAGGTACAGCGTCTTGCTAGAAAGCAGCATCTTTCAAAAGATATCAAAAGGTGCTTAAGTACTGTAGTACAAATGTAGATAATGTTTCTTTTGGATCTTTTAACAAGCCTTCTTCTTGGTGCCTACCTTAGTGGTCTCTTTCTCTCTTTCAGTACTCAGCCGTCAGTTTTTTTTCACAGTCCTCTTACGCCCGTATGTTTATTTTCCCCTAGGTCCCTTTGTTTTTGACTTAAGAGACAGGTATAAACTTACACACTTGCAGACATTGGAGTTGACTTTCCTGGGCTTCGAATTTAACCTATGCTGGAGATTGTCCCCTCCTCTAGACAGCATTAAATCTTTCCTGCCAGAGATAACTAGTCCTTGGGGCTCATAGCTGTACTTCTGAAAAGAAAAATGTTTTGCCTTTGGAATGGGCTAGATTGCACCACACGGCAGGTAGTTTCAAAACATTTGCAAGGAAAGCATCCCCTTAGGTCCATCTCAAGGCCTTCGTCAGTAAAGGACACAAGGCAGCATGTGATGCTATCAATACACCTCCATTGTTTTCCCAGGGGAAAAAAGCAGTGAGCTCGGTGGTGACACAACCTGCCCGGGCTGCAGCTTGAAGGAGTCACTGTTTAAGTAGAAAAGGAAGAGGAAGGGTCTTTCTCCAGTTTCCTTTTTAACTCCGTAATTCAGGGAATTTGTCACAGGCCAGCATGGAAATCTCTGTGTCGGCCCCATTCAAAAACACTGTCTGTTGGCCAGGCACCAGCTCTGTGAGTAACGCATTAAGCTGACGAGGTGAATAGATTTTTCTAGAGAAAGAAGTGCTTTGCTACAGTGCTGTCTTTACTAATGTATATTCTTCTGCTTTCCATCAAACAGTCAATGAAGGCTCAGGTGAAACCAATCAAAAAGAGACATCGACCTGTGACATTTGCCAGTTTGGGGCAGAGTGTGACGAAGATGCAGAGGATGTTTGGTACAGTAATTTGGTCTACTCTTCTATTTTAATGAATGTTTTATTATTTAAAGGTACTGTGGATTAGAAAGCATTACAAATATTAGATATTAAATTTTCTGCACCCAGAGATTTGTCACACAGTGACTGAGGTGGTTATTACTCTGTAAAAATGTATAAAACAGTCTGGTTTATAATTTTGGAACATGCACAATTTAGACAAAGTCTAGAAACACAGTTATCCATTTTGTTGCTGTTACAGCTTATGTTATTCCATCTAGGGCTTTACAGCTTTGTACTTTGGTAAAATAGAGTTGGAAAAAATAATTGACCTAAAGCTTTTCTGGTCAAAAAGCATTGTTAGTATTATCATCATGTTAATTCATGTGTGGCACTAGAAACTTTGGGAAATCTGTTTCGAGTTTTCCTAGTTGCTGGAGTTGAAGACCTAACCCTCAAATGTTTGAAATAATTCATATGTATATCTAGACATTTTCTCAATGGAAATTGTTTTATTTGTTATTTTTTAAAAGAGGTTTCAAAAGTATACAATTTTTATTGTTATTTTAAACCTTAACCACGTAAGCTGAAGGAAAATAATGCAAGCTACTCACAATTTTTTAAAAATTTGTCATTTTGCCTAGAAACTATGCAAACATATATTAAGTCAACTTTAAACATCATTTCATTGTGATTTTGGAACAGCCAATAGATCAAAAAAGCTGCTGTTCCCAGAGCTGTACTTTTAACACTGCCTAAATGTCCAGCCTCATATTTCTATCTAAGTAATTAATACAAATGTAGGAGGCAACAAAATAATCATGCAAATGTTAGAGCTGTTGTCTGGATGATGCTTCTGAAACTGTGGGCTGGTGGTAGCTAAAGGATGGATACAGGGACTGGGCAGTGAGATGTCAATAAAGGAACATTGCCCAAACTGTGACTTGTACAGTGGGAATGGAGCAGAGATAGGAGTCAATGGATGAATGGTCAACGTGATAATTGGGCCCAGTGCTGGGCAGCTGACCGCATCCAGGCAAAGCATCCATGCACTGTTGGTCAGGCATGAAATTATGAACATTTCTGCTATTCAGTGGAGAAGCTTGGGAATATGGTTATGGTCATCCATTTGTGCTTGTTTTGATTTTGTCTTGCCAAACTTTTAATAACCTCCGGTTCAACTCTTTAGAAAACATCAAGCAAACAAACCATAGAGGCCTTCTCTGGCTTCAGTCATCAAAAGAAATTGTGATATTGAAAAACAGGAGCAAGATGCATCATGGTTGTAGGTTTGCAGTACTGTAATGAGATTTATGTGGAAGAAATTGCTTAATTTTGACTTTGCTTAAGAAAATTACCCCAAGATTTTCATTGTCTCCTTGACTGGTTGTCCTTGAGAGTTTTGGTGGTGCAGTATAGAAACAAAACCGTGGTAAAATTAATATATCAAAATTCACAGTCTAGTGCTCATGTTTTCATAATTAAGTGCACTTCCAAATTGGAAGGCAGGAGAAGAACGGGGCAAGGAATAAAATTAGCTACAAGATAACATTATTAATCATAAGCACTGAGTAGAGGTGTTTATTTTTTTTCCAGAAATAGCTTAGTAAAATAGCCTGATCCAACTTACCCCAGTAACATTCCCACTGCAGCTTTTGCACTATCTAAATTCCTCCCCTTTGAAACAACCCGGCTCACACGGAGCAGCGTAATGACTGCAGGAGCTGAGGTTCTCCATCCTTATTGACAGACGGTCTTTCTGCAGGGGAAGATGCTCCTCAGGGCGGGAAGCAGGGAAGGGCATTTACTTGGAAGATGCTACCAGACAAACTGTTAAAAGGCAGGAAAGCAGATTTCCAACCAGAAGTACAAAGACCATGTAAAGCCTGTTAAAGGCCTGCTTTGAAGTAAACAACTTCATATACTGTAACACAGCCCTGTTCTCCTTTCCCTGCCCCCATTAGTCTTGGATAAACATCTTTCTTAAAAATGAGCCTTCTCGCTGTTAGCTCTTTGTTATTCTTATTTCTAGAATGAAAGCAGACTACGTACGGGGGACCTACATCCCTCTTTCAAATCTACGTTAATTGAATTTCTGTGTTTGGCACCAGGCAGATATATTCCCCCACTCCCCCTGCCAAGATTTCGCGTGCAGAAAATGCCCTTAGATTAAGTGGAGAAGAAATTTCAGTTCATTATTTGATCGCTGATTTTATGAGGATCAAATTTCAGATGTGAGTGGGGCTCCTTCAGCTGTTTCACCTGAGTGGTGAGGTTTGTAAAATCCAAATGGAGTCAGTGGGTCCCAGCGGCCCCGGGACCTGTTGTTACAGGTCGATGAGCCCAGCACCAGCAGTGTCCCCTGTCAATCAGAACCAGTTTGAGGGTGCAGGGTCAGCGCCCGATCCATTCCAGGTAGGAGGGATGCGAGCTGGTAGCAGAGCCAGACCACAGAGATCTGGAGATACGAGGCTGGCAGTTCGCCTGATATTTCTAGGGTGCCAGAGTAGATCGGAGCAGAGAGCACAGGTGTGATAGCAGATGTGGTTGGGCTGCCAGTGATTTAAAGCGACAATTAACATTATTCTGCGTTGCCACAGTCTGTTATTCTGCAGTCCCTCATCTCTGGTTTAACTCTTTTCTTTTTTTTTTTTTTTTTGGTTATTCATTGCCGGTTGTCACTCAGCTAAACTGTACTATTGTACTGTGTTACACCATTATTTTTAAATCTTTTTATTTGCATAAAACCAATCTGTTAATGGCTAGACTCCTTGGATTCTGATGGGGGGCTTGGCACGTAGAAGACTACTCAGAGGGGTAAGATATGTGTGTGAACATTTTCTGGAAAGTACAAAGAAAAGGCAGAAAAGAACCAACTGTAATAACAGGTTTTCCGCGGCATGGGGAAGCACACATGTATTATTATCCTGTTCTGCAGTCTAATATCACGAGAGCGAATGCAATTTGGCATTCCATTAGTGAATATCTTTCTCTAGGTTAAAAACAAAGACAGTTCAGTTGGAAGTCTTTAACATCTTGCTACTTTAATATGTGAAAGCTTCTTGTCACTAAGAGGATCGTGTATTACTGGCATTATTCCCACCTTTAATGCATTTTGCACCAGTGGGCTTCATGAATATTTAAAGCAAGGCAGTGGCTGTGCTCTTTAGCACTGGATTGCAATCTATTGGTAAATCAGACATTTGGTGTTGCTTACTTTGGGTTTTATTTCTGAGCTGGCTAAGGAATAATTGATTTTGTAAGACAGGGCTACTCAACGTAACACCCCGAGAGATACACTTAAAAAGAAATGAAGAATGAAGCGTAACATGAACCGTGGTGTATTTCTAAGGTCTTCCAAAAAGCATCTATGAAGTACTCACTCGCTGTATATAAATAGTACTCACCAAATGGAGTGCCTGCTCATCTGCTAAAGTGGCTTAGCGTCAGTGCATAACCGCGTCAGAAACCTGGATCTCAGTATTAGTCTCCTCCTTATGGGCCACTGAAAAAATAAATGCACTCTCTACACTGGACAAGCCATGGTTTGGATAGATGATACTGGGCAGCTATTTCAGAGGTCCACCATGTGTCCAAGTAAGTGGGAGGAGATAAATAATAGGAAAAACACTTCTGTTGAATTTCCTGTTGGAAAAGCTGAGAGGAGGGGACAGGAGTATTTTCTTAAAACAAACACGCCTGCAAACCTCTGACTTGTAGAGTTAATCAAAATCAAAATGATGAATTGGGGTTAAATATGCATGCTTTTCCTTTGAATTTCAATATCGGCAGGTCAGTCAGCAGCAGTCTCAAAGTGCAGCATTGCCCAGAATAAGATGCGGTTTGCTAGCTATAAGACAGACATGCAGAGATGTATGAGTGCTTTCCCTGCAGCCTGGCAGTGTCCGAGAAGGTGAGGAGGCAATCTCTGCAGATTGCTCCTCTGCCTTCCCCTTCCTCCCTCCTGGAGGTTGCAGGCGGAGGAGAGAGGCAGCAGTGTCCCCATCAGGAGATCCTGACCTTGAATGGGCCACTCAGGGGTTTGCACCAGTGGGGTGTAAATACTACTGCTGCTTCCTGCAGCTTGGTCCCACACACCCCAAGGTCTCCTTCTTGGCTGAGCATAGGGTTTGGTGCTCTGCCATAGACCACCGTGCTTGTGGTAGGCAACTTTCCTCCCTCCTTATGAGCCTGGCCCACACTGGAGGGGCCTTTTCCTTTTCTCACAAGTAGACAAGGAACCCAGAGGGCAGGTTCAGCTCAGGAGAAGATGCTGAAGCCTTTCTGTGGGGACGCTATGTCCCTGATGACCCAACCCTGAGAGCTTGGAGTAAGGCATCCAGGCCTGAATGAAGGGGCTTGGCGTTCTAGGTCAGTAGGTGAGGGAAGGAGCATCGATCTCGTGTGTGCTGTGCAGCTGGGTGGTATTCCCAAGCGGGGTGGTGACATTGCACCGTAATTACAGCAGGTCCCTTGTGTCCTGCACGTCTTTCCGCATGGCTGGGACAATAAACTCCACTTACCCACAGCAGACAGTCACACACACAAGATGTACTAAGAAGATGAACTGTTTCAGGCCTTTGTTTTATATTTTACTGCTAATCACTGATATATAGAGTTTGTGTAAATGCTCCAGTAAGGCAAGTGGACAGTCTGCAACGCATGAGGATGGTGAAACTGCATTCTCATGCAAATAAGCAGCCGCTGTACATGGGAGATATTTGTGCAAATCATGGAGCTGCCATCTGTGGCGACCCCTACAATCAATATTGCTCTAGCAATCAATATTTATCTTTATTATAGTATAGAAAGAAAAGATATAAAAGAAATTAATGATTTCGCCAGCTTCTCAATCCACACAGCAATTAGGTCAGTCAGCCTTGGGTCCCATCCCCCTTCCATCAGTTGCTCTCAAGCAGAGCATCTGCAAACAAGACGCTGTACTACGGCAAAGTACTAAAAGGAACTTGGAGAGTTCACATGCATTACAGGGGTATTGGCTGCTTCATGTTCAGCAGTGTGTATAATAACTATGTGTGACCTACTTGTTCCAGATGCAGAAACAACGAGCTGCTTTAACATCTGCAACTTCCCGTGCATTATACAGTATACATATATATTATATTGCCGTTTTCTGCTGCTTTCCTTTCTCTTTTAGAGGAAAAGTAGATCTTCATTCATGGCTATGTGTAGAACTTAAACGTACTCATTGGACTTGTGATTCAAATAAACAGGGAAATAGGATCAAAACATAAAAAAACCCACACAATCCTGCAAAGACTTAAATTTCTGCTTAACTTGAGATCATACCTAAGGCATGAAGCGAAGCTGCTGCTGCATAAATCTTTGCGTGGAGCTTAATAGTCATGTCTAATAACAGTCCAGGCAGGAGTTCACAGAGGAAAGTAAAGGCACTGCAGCACGCAATCTCGGCATTGCGCGCTGGGAGACAGCCAAGCAGCTTGCACCCTCTTACACTCCTGTCGCTTATCTTAGCCCCAGCCTGATACCAGAGCTACCTCCAGTGCCTGCCCAGAAGTCAGCCCAATTCTGTCTCTGTTAACAGTTAGTGCTTCCTTTGGTATGTGTTCTATGGTTAAAAGATTTTGAAATAAAGAGAAAGCAGCTGACTTCCAGTGCAACTGTTGAAACACCTTGTTGAGATAACTGTAGAGATACCGTGCAGTGGGCTAGGAGCCAGCAGTAATGTAAAAACATAGCCTAAGCAACTGCAAATTGGTCAATGAAGGATTTGCAATGAAAGACAAAACATCCAGAACAGGAGAGAAAACATGACGACACCTACCTGCCTGTATGTTACATTTTCATTATTAAGCTCGCTCTGAGAAAGGGCCAGGTCGGTGGCTTTTCTAGGAGGCTGGCCAGCCAGATCTGCTGCCTGGGGCCTGAGAGCTCAGTAGAGAACCCAGCCAAAAATACATGGTTTTCCTCTTCCTCAGCAATGAGTCTGCAGAAAGAGCAAGGGAAGATACGGGAACAAGAAGTTCTCCTTATCTTCAGGGGATGTTTCTCTAAGAGCAGCTTATGGTCCAGTCTTTTTGAGGAGTAGGAGGCAGGAATGAGCACATTGTGTTTCCAAACTGAATGCGCTACTAGAATGTGCTTGGCTAGAAAGTTAATGCTTGGAAAAACAATGGCTTGTTTGGCCATCTGGTGAAATTGTTTTACTCTACATACGTTTTGGTTGGTTTTAGTTAAAAACAGCCATTTTCCCAGTCAGGTAAGTTTCACAAAATCACCTTACCGTATTTGCATCCTTCATCCTGTGCCAAAATAGCTTATTTAATTTTGAGTGAGACTAATTCCCAACTCCCTTAGGGTGGTGATTTGGAGAATTTGACCTTTCCATCCATTGAACCAATGCAATCCTTCAGAGGCTTGTGTTTATTTGACAAACTCCTGCCTTTCTGGATTCTCTGGATTTATTTTCTTAATAACATTCTTTAAGAAAACCTGATTTTAACATAAGCCAAGATTGTCTGGAGTTACTTATACTTCATAGTGTTTTATTACCAATACACTTTGAAACACTCTGGTAAATAATTCAGCCTACACAAAGAAATTGGCTGTATTTTCTCTATACATCGAGGAAGTCTGTCATGTAGACTATCTATCAAGACGCTAAATTTTCTCAGATAAATGCAAACCCACATTGTGTTCCATCTGTACTACTCACCCAAGTAGGTCTTTTAGGAACCATACATGACACATACATCTCTTATCCAAAAACTAGAATCCCTAATGCTTGGGTTTGTAATAAAAAAAAAAAAGACATTTTTTATCTTTTGCAATTACAGCAAAACTTGCTGTGTGTCTGGGGGATAATACCCTACACAGTCATAAAGCTTACAGATTTTTCTTCCTTGAGCTCCTCTTTTCAGATGCTGATCCAAACTTGGTTTTCAGTTTCAAAAGGTGAACTTCCAGCTTATGGAAGTCAATAAAAGTTATTCCACTGACTTCAGTGAAACAAAAGTTCTCTCCCAGTATGATGACTGTGGAGTAACTTCTCAGTAGCCAATGGAGCTTTTCACTGGCAGAAGGGAGAACAGACTTTGTCAGAGTATAAATGCACAATCATTCACAGAGTGCAAAGGAATAACTGGGAAATTGTGATGATAAAAGCAGAATTTGGCTTACTGACTGCTTTAGTTATTTCAGAGGAAATATTGGTTTGTGAAAAGCCAACAATAACTTCTGAGGTTTAGGGGGGGGGGGGTTTCTTGTCTTATCATAGTGCCGTGCTCCTGTAGGAGCAACACAAAAATTATTCTGAAATTTAAGGGGAGGACGGCTTGTAAGACATGTAAAGCTGTCATTTGTCTTCACAATTATTAGTCTGCCAGCATTAGAGTTTGAATTAAAAAAGCTGCAGTAATTTTAAAACTGTGCCTCAAAATAGACAAATTTTCCTGTTAGGTTTCCATGGCCAAGATGCCTACCCCTATGTTCAGCATGTGGTGTGTGGATGGGAGGCATGGAGGCACAGAAGGATGGACAGTCGTGGCAGAGACCATGGAAGGATGGACTGGGAAAGGACAGAGGACTGTGGAAGCAGGGAGAAAACCTAAAGCTGACTTGCCACTAGTTTGTTTTGCTGTTTGCTGGAGAGCGGGGAGGAGCTGCAGCCACTGCCCACGTGCAGGGGCTCAAGGAGGGTTTTGGGGACACTACCTGAAGGCAGCAGGGAGGTCCTCCTGACCTGCCTTCCCTCTGCCTGGCTTGGTGGCTGCAATGGCCCACACCATGTGCAGCGGGTGAATTAAACGTTCGCACGGTGGGGACAGCTGGAGGATGCGTGGGGTAGAGGCTTGGCCGGCATTGGGCTGCCGTGGCTGTGGGCTGCGTTAACACCAATCTGTGCGTGTTGCAAGGGTGCACACACATGGCTGGGAATTGTGTGAGATAGCAACAGCATCCCTCTATTTTCAGGAAATTTCCATATACAACGTGTACACGTGGCAGCATGGCAGAGAGCAACCATTTTACGCGTGCAGTATCACAGAGGAGAAAATGAACCCAGAGTTTTGGGTTTTTTACTCCTCTGCCACCAGCTGTGACTGTGGTTTTCAGTCCTAGGTAGGAAAACGTAGCAGCCTTCCACAGTGCATCGTTATTTGCGTTTAAAGGAATGGTTTTGGCAGTCTGTTCTGTAGGCAAAGCCATCGCTTGGTTGTGTAACCCTGTGGCTGGGAGAGCCTGGGCTCGCCGGGATGTGAAAGTGTGCGTAAGGGATAATACGATAACGCACATAAAATATTAACGTGCATTGACGCTTCATCGTCTGCATGTGTC
Organism: Tetrax tetrax; assembly: GCA_009806455.1. Taxonomy (NCBI): domain Eukaryota; kingdom Metazoa; phylum Chordata; class Aves; order Otidiformes; family Otididae; genus Tetrax; species Tetrax tetrax. The sequence goes on from WHYT01014147.1 coordinate 96,525, forward strand.
GGGCATTACGGCATGAAAGAGCAGGTGCAGGGACCTTGGATAGCAATGTGCTCTTGCGCCTTTTTTCTTCCTGTTTTCCTTTTTCCCTTTTTGTTATTTAAAAATAAGCTTTCCTCCCTCCCTGGTCCCCCATTTAGCCACAGTCATACCCTAGTAGTAAACCGAGCGGTGCCGTCATGACGGCCTATTTAGTCGCAATAAAAAGCCGATTGGCCTAATGCACAATCAGGGAAGGAGTGACATTTATGGCTTCGGTTTTACGATGCTGTGAACTGAGCGAGATTTGGAGCCTTGCAGTGCCTTCAGGGGGCAGGAGATCACCAGCAATGAATTGTATTTATACCTTTTCCAATTTCCTACTAGCATTTTAGCGATAAATAGACTGTGTTGTTATTGAGTTTTATGTAAGTATGTTTACGGAAGCAGGAATACAACTTTGTAGCTCAGAATTACATATGTTAGCTAAATAGATCAGCAGGGAGAATAACTATGTAAAGCACTGGGAAAGCACTTTCCAATTTATTATCAAATGTCTTAATAGAGTGCTTCATCTCTTCCGTCCCACTTTAACTATTAAATTAAAACTGCATCCATTGCAGAAGGTCGGAAGCTCCTTCGCCCACCCATGTTGGAACATCAAGGCCACGATTTGTTCACACATCTAAGCCATTAAAAATACATCCCATGCATTAAATATGAGCCTGAGGAAAACTCAATAGGAGCTGACGCACAGGGCTGACCTCGGCTCTCACAGCCCCTGCGGGGTGGCAGCTGTCCCTTCCCTATGGCACCCATCTCCTGCCCCGGTCCTTTTCCCACGTGCAAGTCACAGCTAAAAGCCTGTGTGAGATGCGCCCAGACTTACAGACTTAATTGCTGTCTCTCAGCCTGCCCATTTTGTAACGAAGCTCTCCCATGCGGAGGAGCACGGTTGCCCCAGGGACGCCCAGCCCAGCCAGGATGCAGTGCTTGCTCCCTTTTGGGAGCTGCAGTTGGATTCCACTGATTGCTGTCCCAGACCTGAAGAGAGTTACTCTCATCTCATTTGTTTGCTGGCAAGGACGTGTCCTTGAGGCAGCATATTTCATTCATTCGTTCATCTTCCTTTCCCTGGCAGCGGTTCTTTCACCTGGGGCTTGCTCCCAAGTGGAGCTCGCCACTGCGGTCATTGTGAGACAGCAAAAGAGGCAGCATCCCCAGCCAGCAGTAAGACCTGGTTTTGTACAGCAGCACTCACCTGCGGACCTGAACGCTCTGAGGAAAAAGGAGGTTACTGCTGCTCTCCTTCTTGCTTATGCAGCAGTTTGCTTGGGTTGCATCAGTTGCAGTCTCAGACCTACGGGCCAAGATCTCGTTTCACCGCTGCGCGGGATGATACGGGGTTATCCTGCCTTCTTTCTACCTGTGCAGGAGCTGCAAACAAAGCCTGAAGAAAAGCCTGGAGCATCCTCCTAACATTTCATTAAGTAGCTAGACTGGATTTTGTTTGGTAGTTGAAGTCAGCCTGCCAAGCAGGGTAGCCTGGCGTACACTGCCAGTTCAGGTGGTGCTGCCTCAGGCCGGTCTCCTCAGGAGCTGGAAGCACACCTGTTGGAGGACGTGGAGCAGTTCATGGTGAGAGTTAGTCTGATTTTGCGTGTGTGGAGGGAGTCTTTACAAGGAGGAATTATATTACTATCGTTTTCTTCTCAGTAGTTTTAGGAAGGTGACTTCTAAGCCGTGCCTTCCCTGATGGCGGTGAATGGCTTGCATTCTGTGTGGGATGGGGCTTGCAGTACGTTGATCTCTACTGGCAAGGGGGCTACCATCCCTTTAGTCTTGCTAGCAAATCAGAGTCTGCTTTCAGAAGTAATTTCTGGTGCGGTTAACAAAGCTGTTACTAAAAATTTGCCATTGGTCCCATCCCAGCTGGTACCACAGTTCTTCGTGAGCATACCAAGCTTTGCTGCATGGCAAGGTCCGTGCCAGGACCTGCAGCTAGGTTGGTTGTCCCATGCTTCCCATCAGACCTTGCAATATTCCCACTGGCTGTTGCAGGCTGGGGCGAAACGCTGGGATCCATCGGAACAATTCTCATTATTCTGCTGGCTTCAAGATAGAAGCGAACAATATCAGCAGTCTGAGGCAGACAGCGATAAAACATTTGTGAAGGACAGCCTCAAATGTTTACAGAGGGAGAGAAACAGTCAGCAAAGCTTTGTTTTAACACAGACTATAGAGACGTGAAGGACACCAAGTGTAGGCAAACCACAAAAAGGCATTTATTTTATTCTGTGGGCTTTAAATAAACTTCACGTTAGATACCTGCAGATGCTGGAATTGCCATGTGAACAGAATCAGAATTTTCTTCTCTAGTCACACAGCTAGCGTGAGGATTTTTCCATCGCTCTTCAAACCCAGTCATCAGCCTTGTAATTCTCTGGTTTCTCCATTTGAGTTTAAAGCACCCAGTCTAGCAAAGGCTCCTTTACACAACTTAGTTCCTTTTAAATAAGAATGATATTAAAAAAAAAAAAAAAAAGATAAAATGAGACATTTGTTTTGCCCTAAAGGTGTTAGCATACAATTCGATGTACTGTTGAGGGCACCAGAGGCATCAGGAAGCCAGATGAAGGTCGTATTATAATTGGTGCTTTGGCTTGTAAGAGGGAAGCAAAGGTGAAGTTTGTGATGTTTTTTTTTTTTTTTTT
>WHYT01014147.1:99234-143793 GCA_009806455.1 Tetrax tetrax
GGGGGGGGGGGAATGAAAGGAGAAATAAGAATCAAGTTGCAGTGCCTTGTGCAACAAATTAAAGTGGTTTTTCTCATGAGCTGCAATCTCCAGAATGAAGCCTCGAAACGGGTGGAGCATGGGACCAGCTCTGGGATGGAGCCAGCAGCCGGGTGGCTCTCCTCACACTGCCTCTGGGAGCGGTCCCCGAAAGTGTTTTGAAACAACCTCTGAGAGCTGTCATAACAAATGTGCTCTGAAAAATCCATGTGTACTTTTAAGCATTGCCAATCTCTCCCTGCCATTCAGCAGCAGCCTGGCAGCTGTATGACGATTGCCCCAGCTCCTGGCCCTGCGCTCCAGCGAGACTCCCAGATCATGTTGCATTTGGTATGCAAGGAAGGGTAGCAATAAATGCGTTCACCACTTTAGTGTATTTTAGCTTGACATATGTCCAGTAAACAATATTTTGGTCTCCTGCAGTCCAAAAAAAAACCCACCACCTGATTATTCAGCGGTTCCTTCGGTTATGATGCTTTGGGGTCCTTCAAATCATTTTCATTATGCACCACATAATAATAAAAATCTCTATGCAGTATGCTGATAATTCTGTGCATGGTGTCTCTGATTTCTAATTGTTTGAATAACGAGATGCTATTGAAATGCCATGCAGAAACATTGCATCGCCCGGAGGGAATCAAGCTTTTTCTCCTTTTACTCCTGGTGAAGATAAACATTTGAACAGTCGAAATAGGTAAAATATCCCAGGGAAGCCACTGTGAAAAGTAGGCGTGCTAAAGCCCTTAGTGCAGAAGCTGGGCTGCAAAGGACAAAAAAGAAAATAAATTAGATAAATAAATAAAGAACACTGAATGGAAGGCACTCAAAATAAGCCGTGCTTTTTCTTCTCCTGTGATCTTACAGCAGAAGATCTGTCTGCACTAGCAGACCCAGGAAAGAAATATCGCATGCTATTTTTGTGCTGCCATTATAAAATATGTATTGTTTATTGTTCTGCGCTGCAGCTGAAGTTTTGCATCAGCCTCAAAAATACAAGAAAGTTTGTTTTGAAGGAGATACGCAGAGTCTGTATTCTTTAAGCCTCTTAATGATGTTCTTAAGAGCGTTGTGATAAGATTTCAATCTCCTGGCAAGCATAGGCAGGTTGTAGAGTATGATTCATAGAAAGTGTAAGAAATTGTGTGTCTGTGCGCATTATGAATATATTTTATATATACTGTTTTTTTTGTATATGCATGTCTGTGTAGCTGATGTTCAACTGATGCGAGACCAGGCAATGGCGCCAGGCAGTTTTGTCTCCTGGCTGGAGGCATCTTTTGGTGCCATGCTCTTGGGCTGTGCTCCGGACGCTGCAGGGATCACTGTAGCATACCTGAGCTTGGCCAGGCCACCCACAGCCCCTGGTGACCGGCTGTTGAGCGTGCCAGGACTTTACACTAAAATTCACCTCTCTGTAAAATGAGTGTAAGAGTACCAAGTCATTGCTGCTATAGGGCTACATGAGATTTCTGTAAAGCTTAATGGTGTGCTTGTAAAAGGGCTGAGGGTCAGAGACAGGAGCTGATGTTTACATGGTCCTTTTGAGACTGATGTCAACAGTCTGCTGCACTCCACTTTAGCTGCCTGTGTGTGTGGGCAGCTTTGAGGATGACGGCTGCGGTGCCAAGGTGTGTAGCAGGGGTGACCTGTCGCTGCTCCCCAGGGAAGGGGAGGTGTTTTTTATCGGGGTGTGATGCAGCAGGACACAGCCTGACCGGGCTAGCTGAGCTCCCAATGGCAGCAGACGCATGTGAGCATGGCTCTGCCCAGCCTGGTTAACCTTGCCAGTCCTTGCTTAGAGCTGATTCAGCTGTCTCTGTGTGGCACTGTTTGGGATATATTAAATATACCCAAAGCTGCCTGGGTAAATGAGCACTGCCACCAGCCTCCAGACACACGGCTGAACCACGGTGCAATGCCTGTTCAAATGGTGAAGCGTAATGTTAAGCCTGGCTTCGTTTCAACTTGCCTGCTGTTAATGTCAACAAAGATGCCCCGTGTACCAGAGAGAAAGAAAAACCTTGCAGGAATCCAAGTGATAGAGAAGGCATTTGGGACTGATTGCCAGGCTCTTGATGCCGGTGCATACTGCCAGGTTAGCTGTAAATGGGCATTAATGTCCTACTTGGAGGAGCAGGGGGCTTGGGGAGGACTGTACTGACATCCAGCTAGAAATTTTGAGTTTCTAATCATTATTTTCTAGTCAGAACAGAGGAGGATAATAAATGTCTCTGATGGAAATATCATAAATGTACAACAACCATGTTTTTATTTATACACTGGTTTATGGCAAGGGGAAGGCTTTGGGCTTTTATGTGATGCAAAATGTTGTTGGTTTTTTCCTTGCTTTTTTTATTTTTGCCTGGAGAAAATATACGACATGTTTAAAATTGAAAGTGATGTTCCATTCTGGAACATCACTTTCCCTGTAGAATAGTGCTCGCTGAGACATGGTGGGATCTCACACTTGACCAAATTAGCATATGTGCTCAAATATCAGAGCTCTGACTAGTAAAAATAACACTAGATTTGCATTTTCACATTTTTAGCTCTCGCTTCCCTGTCTGTTTGGTTTTATGCCTTTTTTCTTGACTGACAATTCTCTTTGTGGCAGATTTATTGCTGTTCTGCTGTTTGGACCCTGTAATCAACTAGACACTTGGCTGAAGACGTTAGTCATTTCATTAAGTACTTTTTTGCAGATATCTCCAACACAATTTTCTGTTGCTTTGGTTCCAAAAAGCAAATGACCCATGGCCAGCAAAGTCTGACTATGAATCTTTAATAAACAGAGGTAGTACCAACAATGCTCTCAGGTTTCCAAACTGTGGAGGGCTAATTAAAAGATGTTGAATAGGGAAGAACTGCCATTGCTGTCTTGCTCTGACAAAAATGTGCTTGCATCTGTTCCCAGTAAAACTGCTCTTTTAGAAGCGTTGTCTCCTTTATCCTCCTTCCTGCCCATCAGAGCTACAGATGAAACCTTCCTTAAGCTGCACGCAGATATTGCATAGTAATTTTTTAAAAATTATTTTTCAATAATATATTGCTGGAAACAAAGACTGAGTAGTTGTCTTAGGAGTAGAGATGAAGCACGGGAGTGGGGTTCTTTTTATCATCGCGTCACTAATGATTATACTTTATTCATGAACTAAGGACATAAAATTGGAGCATTCCCCTACACTTTATGGGCAAAGAGCCATTCTCTCATTTTTTTGAGATGCCTCCTTAAAACTCTGTTCCTGCCTCCAGGGACAGTCCTTCATAGCTGTGAATCCTCTCTTCAGTGGCATCCTCTCTGCAGGCAAAGGTACTCTGTGTGCCCAGAAAATAACGCCATATGTTATTTGCAGAAGAGCGGGGAGTTGGGAGCCTGTGCACTCACCGGTGTACTCACCCGTGCCTGGTTTGTTGACCCCATTAATTTTTCCACAGACTGATTCCACAGCAAGCCAAGTTGGCTGCTCCAGCTTGGCCAAGCAGCCAGGTGCAGCACGTTGCCGTCACTGCTGGGACGCAGACCTCTCTGAGGTCTGGGCGGTTTTCTTGTCACGGTGAAGATCTGCACGGGAAATAACGACTGGTCCATTTCTGCGCTCTTCTCTCGTTTCCCTGGGAAGAGGGGCAGCATGTTACGCGGGTGAAATAGCAACAACCCCTCCCAAATGGGACTTAGCCCAGCATCCCCTGAGGAGGTTCCCAGGCTTGCCTGTTGTCTTTTCAGTCTGTTTTGATATTTTTTTTTGCTTTTGTGATAACCAAAACAACTAAGCGGATTGCCGGATGTTCAGCTCCTCCAAGATTTTCATCATGTGAAATGAAATGGAATAAAATAAAGCATATAAAAGAAGCCGAATTCATCAGGGACTGTCATCATGACCTGGAAGAATAGACATAAGAAAGTGAGCCTTGTTTAATGATTGTTTACAGTGACAGCCCAAATTTTAGTCCATTAATATATAAGCCCATTACTTGAAAGATGTGGTGGGCCTGTGGGACAGCATTCCGTATTTCTTCCTTTCACCGGGGAGCTGCAGGGTATCAGCTGACATCTTGGAAGCACTCCTTCCTCACAGATGCTTTTAAAGCTGCTTTTCTGATGGCAGAAGTCATAGTTAAGCCTTACACGTGTGTTTTGTGTATGCTCTTGGGTACGGTTTCATCCTGTGACCCCCTGGGAGACCTTCTCAAGCCTGAGGAAAGCTCAATCAGCCTTTTTATTGCCAGGCTTGCTTCAGCGCTACCCTTAGGAACACAGAAACCAAATAGAGTTATTGATATAACTATAATCAGAAGTCATAGCCAAGATGATAAAATGCTCAAATGATCAAATTACTTAAAATTGGAGGTGGACTGAAGTGCCTCAGGGACTGGGAAGCTGCAGGCAGGCAGCCACTCAGCCCCGTCGCAGCGAGATCCGTGTTTCCAGCCCCACTCAGGCAGAGAGACCTGGGGGCACCCCGGGACCAGAACGGCCAATGACCAAAAGGGATGAGGCCGCTTCGATTTTGTCAATTGTGAAAGAACAAGAAGGTAACGGTGCAGAGCCTGGACATGACCAGGTTGCAGGTTGAGTGTGAGAGAGTGCTAGGTAGGAGAAAGGCGGGATTTCTGGGCATGACAAGTGTTGGGATGAGTCTCTTTGGCGTAGGGAATTCCTGTGTCCCACAGATTCCGAAGACTTGATCACCATTAGGACTCCCACCTGATGTACGCCCTTGGGTCCAAGTGGAGGTGTCACAGTTTGGTTCCACGTGTTTAATAGGAGACAGTCCCACTTCTGTATTTTATAATGCTTCAAGAAGTGAAGGCACCTTTACCTGCAGCTATAGGATTTCACTTAATCAAACACGTTAAGTGCCATTCATTTTGTATCTCGTACATCACCGGTGGGTCATGCACGTTTGGAGTAAATGCCCCACCTTTGTCTGGGATTTACTGTCTGTAATTTAGTCTTCTGGACTTTGGGGGCATGGTTGAAATGGCAGACTGCTCGTTCCTCTAGTTTGAAAAAACGTGTTTGAATATACTGTCATTTTCCCTGATAAGAGAGCACTATAAATTAAACAGTCAGCAACCTAAGTACATTAATCTTCCTGATGCAATCCTACCTTTAGCGTTTCCTGACATATACTTGATGTTGACTTAATTGTGCAGCCTTAAAGGAGGAGTTGAGTATGTAAGTCCAGAAGCAGTAAGAAACTGCAGTTGCGAGCTAGAAGCCGTCCGCTGAAAACCACGCAAGGCGTGGATGATGCACAGATCCTTGCAGCAAGGAGGTTGGGGTGACAAGTTTATTGTAGTGGTTTTTTACTGCACATCTAGTCAACGCTGAAAATCAGGCTTCACACAGGAAATCCTGTAAGATTTGAGCATATAGTGTCATCCCAAGGTTGTCCCTTCCTGCTCTCCTCGCACACAAGCAATCTGACATCAGCACAAGTGGTACTCATAGGGTGTGTCCTCTTGATGCAGCCTGTAGCTACGGAGATCTTGCTTGGAAGGAAGGGCTGGTCTTGCAATTAAGATTTCAGAATGGAGTTGAGTAAAATCTTGGGTCTCTTCTCACTTTTACTGAAGGAGGTCAGAAAAGTAATTTTGGAACTTTGTTTTTTGAAAAGTATCAAAAGATGCAAATAAATGCCTAATGGGCTCTGAAATGGTCTTGGAAATCAGTGAAAGATAGGTCTCTGAGATTACAGAAATCCCATGCAAAGTGTTTGCATGCATCTTTAAGCATCTAAACACCTTTAAAAATATGTCTCTGAAGTGCCTAACTCTGAGCACAGGTTCCTACATCCCCTAGGCATTTTTGAAATAGCATCCAAAGTTGCCTAGATTTCCCCTAAAGAGCACCCTTTTGTTTTAATTTTCTCATTGACTTAATTTTCTCTTGACTTGAGACATAATATATATTAACCTACACTCATTTTTTGTAGCAAAATGTAGAGAAGTGAAGCTGTTTCTGAGCTGGTTTATTACTAAAAAGGAGCATATGGCTGATTGTGTCCCATCTGAAATGCAAATGGTGGAGCTACGTGGGAAGAATTGCTATTACTTGAGCAGTAAATGTTTCCTAATGAAGTGAGTTTGACTAAGGTGGGAAGCTGGAAACGGCTGCGGGAAGAAATGACGACGGTTAATATTTCGGTGGAGCAGAACATTCGTATTTCACTGATAAGGAGGTTCTTAGGAAATTGACTGGATTTTTTTCTTATATTCTGTATGTTCATCAGTGTGGGGAAATTGTTACACGGGGAGCCAGACTCTTTTCTTCCACTAGTTATGAAATCATGTAATTTAATTTATAACCGGAGCTTTTCACCTTTGGCATCTTTTTGAGCTGAAGTTTTCTGTATTTTGTGAACATTTGGAGAAAATACATCTATCCAATGTAAAGAAATTATGAAAGAAGACAAGTGCTACTTCCACTGGTTTTCATCACCCTGGGCACATTTGCAGAGGCCAAAGGAGGTGATGGAGAGATCTGGCCCACGCTGTCTCATTTCCTACACTTCCTCTTTCCGTCAAAGTTTTTCTCTTGTGTATATCCCTCTGCATTTCTAGTGGTTGAAGGTGTCCAGATGTCTGCTGTGACTGGGAGGTAAACTGACTTTTAAACACTTTCTTAAATCAAGCAGCAAGGCCAGAGGCTGACATTTCCATTACTTAACTTTCCAAAGAGAGAGCCACGGTGTTGGTGCTATGAGGTTCAGCGCAACCAGTGGGCTGGAGATAGACCGTCGGTCGCATTACTTTGCCTTAAATGTCAGAAGGAGCCAGGAAGGGTTGAAATAGCAGCATGTGTGTGATTATGTGCTCAGAAGAGCTGGAGCAGCTGCCAGGTTAGACCTCTGGCTTTGTCCCTGAGCAGGATGACATTGGTGTTAATGTAAGCGTTGCTGAGGCTGAGCTGTCTGTTACGTGGGAAGGTTGGGGGGGACGGGAGATTAGCATGCCTTTCCCTTGCCGATGCCCAAGGGTGTCTGACATGGCTAATGATAATGAAGTAGGAGAAAGCTGAAGAAAAAAGGCTGCAGCCTGCTGTTGCTGAAAGTAGTTAGGCTTCTGCATCTTCTGAGCTGGGGTCAGGATGTGTCCACGTTAGTGCGTTAGTTCAGATCTGGACCCGACTTTGGAAGTGAAACCCCCACTGTGCTTTGGTTCACATCTCGAGGCAGCCCAGAAGCTGATGAGCTGGGTCATGGTGGCTCTGGAAATGCCCTAAGCTCCCTGAGGACAGGGCTGCCGCTGCCCTGCCCATGCTCTGCTCTCAGCTGTGGAACCCTTCTCCCCACACAGAGCACATCGCCAGGTTGGGAGCGGGCACTGGTGGGTGACACCGGGTAAGGCTTTTTGGTTGCTGAGTCATTCAAATACTTTAGAAAGTGCTTGTGCGCAAAGTTCCTCCTAAAAACAGCATTCCCCTGCTTTTAATGGTGAGTTGACCCGCCATGTCCAGGAGCCGGGGGAGATCCCCCCACCCCTAGGCAGAGAGCAGAGTGTGGTAGCCTCGAGAGTCTCGGTCTCGGTTTCGATCTGATCAGGTGGTTTTGTCTCAGCAGGGTGAGATGAGGCTTCAGCATTTTATTATGATCAGGGTGCCTATAGGTGCTGTAGTCATTACCAGAATTAAATTGTAAATCAATATAAAACCATACTCACACAGTGTTGCATACGATGGGCAGTACCTCAACAGAAGGGAATTTTGTGGTTTCTTTAATTGCAAGACAGCGCAGCAGCTTGAATTATCTGCATACCTGCTTGGGTGTTCTTTGATTTACAAGACATTACAAGTGGTAATGCTGCGGCATAGTTTTCCATGAATAACACTTTTTTTTTTTATCTTTCCTTTTACTTACTTTTCTGTGTCTCTTCCCTTTCCCCGCATTTCATTTCCATCCAGAAATACAAATAACCTCTCAACAGAAATTTCCCCTTCCATTTTGTTGATTTGCATTGTGTGGTCAGGAAAATACAAACACTTTTATTTTTGAGATGTCTTTATGATGTCATTAAAAAACTTTCTCATATTAGCCTCTTCTTTTTTCTCTTTCTTTATCATTTCAGGTGTGTGTGCAACATTGACTGTTCTCAAACCAACTTCAATCCTCTTTGTGCTTCCGATGGGAAATCTTATGATAATGCATGTCAAATCAAAGAGGCATCATGCCAGAAACAGGAGAAAATTGAAGTTATGTCTTTGGGTCGATGTCAAGGTAACTCTCATAACAAAACTCATTTCAAAGAATGTTTTCAATTTCTGTTCTGGAAAAAAAAAAAAGAAAAAAGAAAAGAAAAGAACCAGGACTGGCTTCTTATTTGACACTTCTTACATTTCCATTAGACTCTTGCAATTGGTATTGCAGAGCGCAGGCTGTGGGAGGGGGCAGAGCCCCCCGTGGTGCAGATGCCAAGTGAGGCGTGAGGAGCGGTGCGCGTAACCCTCCCCGCGGCGATTGTCCAGCCCTGCGCTGGTGTCAAAATCAGGCACCGAGATTTTGCTTGGAGCAGTTTTCCCAGAGCTCTGCCCTCCGGGTGGGTGTCAGAGCAGGACAGCAGGAGAGCCCCTCAGATACATTTTGCCACCCATGGATCCTCTGTTGCTCCCTTAACCAAAGCAATCTCAGGAGGCCAAAGGCGCGCTCCCAGACGCGGTGCTGGTGCGAGTTTCTCATGGGACCTGCGTGGGGCCCATGAGATGCCAAAGGTGCCTGAAAGGAAATTTTGACAAGAGCAGCCTGAGACTCTGTGTTTCTCCATGAAGGCCATGCTTCCTTGTGCCCAGCTCATGGGCTGCTACATTGCCTCTAACCCTTGAGCTGACTTAAAAAAACTCTAGTTTGTTCTAAAATAAAAATGAAGAAAATTTGCCTTTAAATAGCTCCCGTAAATAAAGGGTCTGCTGAGGCTCAGGCTCTTAATAGCTTTTTTCCTCTTAGCTTCTGACCTATAAATCGTCAGTACATCTACTTCCAAGGCCGTACTCTTCAGGTATATTAAACGCATTCCCGTTTATTCCTGTCTCTTTAAACTTAACCACCCTACGTGGCAGTTCATTTCAGGGTACATATTAAAATTCCCCAATTACTTCAAATAGAGCAGAAATGACAACTCCTGCTTCATACTGATATATTTATCCCAGCTGCAATCTGTTATCACATATTGTTAGGAAAAAAAAATGTGTTTTCTTAATGGAAGATGTTTCATGTTTCATTCCAAAAAGCCAGATCCTGCTGTTTTCACCTGGCAGGCCCAGGGGAGCCTGGCAGCCAGCAGCAATGCTGTGCATGCAAGTGAAGTGACGTTTGCCTGGGCACTGGCAGTTGAGGCATAGTCTGTATCCAACACAGGCTCCTGAAGCAATTCCATGTATTTCTTTCCACACAGATAATACTACAACCACTACAAAATCGGAAGATGGGCATTACGCAAGAACAGATTATGCAGGTACGGTTCCTACTCTGTGAGAATCACAATTCACAGGAATGGTGTAAGTCTCTTTTCTCCTCCGCTTGCTAAGGTGAGGTGTCCTCATCTTCTAGTATGGTTTGCTTGGTTTACTTTAAGAAAACACTGCCTTTGCGTTACTCTTGCTTTTGCTAGAAACTCTCTTCTTTGTAAATGACCTTCTTCTATTTTTGTCAATGTGCAGCTATTCTGGCCATAAAACACCTGTTCTGACAGTGGGAATAAGTATTGTAAACTGTGGGCCAGAATTAGCAGACATTATGGAAAATTATGATTCAGTGCACTGGATTATGCATATTTTTGTCACGATATAAAGGTTTGAAAAAGTGAAAATCCAGAGCATACCACAGCTGCGATACCACGAAACATTGCCATGACAGATAATGTTATCCATTGGTGTTTAACTATGAAGTTAATAAGGTTCTTAAAATGGTTTGTTTTTTTTTTTTTAAGTGATAAATGGTTTTCATTTATTTAGAAGCTACAATAAAATACCATGGCTGAATAGCCCTATACAGCATTTGAAATTAAAAACCTGTAAATACTGGTGAGGTTTGGGAGACATTTTTTACACCCTTTGCCTGGGAGGATTGATTTAGAAATTGAATGTGTGTGTGCGCAGGCACGTGCATGCAAATATTCACAGCCCGCACTGAGAATTCAAGCCTTTGGGAAGATCTTGTGAAAGTGGGTCAGGTGGTGCATGCATTGCTTAAGTTTGTGATATTTTTGTGTTTTGAAAGTATTTAGAAAGAGTAGGTGCAGATTGATGCATTTACCTGAGCTGCTTGCTGCATGGCTTAGGTGAAATCCAACTGGATTCAGGTCTCAATGTTTCTTACCAGGAGGGTCCACTGACATGAGTTAATTTGGCTGGTCATCTCTTGTTGAGGGTGCTTTGTGCATGACATCCCTGCATTGTGATTGTGGAAATACAGAGCTGTGAGTAAATGATGGAAAGTAAATGTTGGGAGTAATTTCCAAAAGATCAAAGATGAGCCATGGTCCAGGAGCCATGAGCCAAGGAACCCTTTGATGGGTGAGGAGAAAGTCACACAGAGAGAGAAAAGTCTTCCGTCTCTTTTCCGCAAAGCTTGGATTACTCTCAGCTTTTTTTCTGGGAGGCTATAGTCAGTTTCCTTAAAAGACTGGAAGGGCTGAGGTTTTATCCTGCAGTGGGCAGCAGATATGGCCAAGTATGCCAAAATGATGTATTTTAAGTTAGAAATAAGCAAGTAATGGTTGTGTTAAATTCTTTATCTTCCCGGCTGGAGAACTGAGGAGAGCACTAGCATCCCAAAGTCAAGACGAAGGCCTGCAGCCCCTTTTTAAATGTTATGCCACCTGTTCTACTCGGCTAGTGTCTGATGGTTTAGCTTTAGGATGGCAGTGACCCACATCACCTAGAGAGGAGACAGCACACTTAAGCATGAAGCAACTGAGTTGTAACGAGAAGGGAGGAAAGGCAGGTTGAGGACTAGGGAGGAGGAGGAGGAGATCACAGCGATGACAAGAGAAAGGCAAGTCACGGGTCACGGGGGAAGAGGCGCACAGAAGGCACCTTCATCTCAAGTGGGCAGGAGAACAGCTCTTCCTTAGGAGAGAGATGATGTTTCAGCCCACGCCTGAGAGGAGACATGATGGGTAGAAGAAAATCGATTGCAGCAAAATGTTGTCAGGGGTTGGGAGTCAAACAGGGAATGCAAGAGGAAACTGGGTTACTGGGCAGGGAGGAGGGCAGAGCTATGGCACAGAGGAGTGGGTCTGTAGTGGGGATGGCCTCCAAGTGCCAAGAGGTCAGACGGAACAGGGGCAGAGATGGTCCAGTGAGAGGTGATGGGAGCCTGTGGACAGGGCACTTCACCCCCCCTAGAGCTGTGGGAGAGATGGAGACATCCTGAATCAGCAGTGAGGTCCAGCAGGTACTTCTTCGGCACAGAAAGGCACTGTCATTGCACCTTAGCAAGCAGCTCCTTGAGGCTTCTGGCATGGCTCAGGCACCAGTGGGCTTCTTGAGCGCTGGGTCCCCTGGTTGGGTCTCATCAGATGCCATCTGTTGATTTAACCTGGCCCACAGTCGCTTGCACCAGCTGATAGCTGATTTTGTGCACCTAAGTATTAGTCTTGTTTAAACTTTTTGGTTTTGCACACTGTGACAGCGTATAGGGTGAAAGTTGCAAGTTCATGCAGGGCAGTCTGCATGCCCCCAGTGTCCCCAGATGTTTGTGACATAACCCTACTGGGAGACCCTAGGAGAAAGGGACTACTTTTGGAAGTAGTTGGTGAAAAGGAAGACAACAGTGTAAAACTGAGGCTCAGTGAACATTCAGGCTCCAGCGTTTGCCAGGCGGGAAGCTCCATACCGTCCTCGTGTTCTTTCAGGGGCAGAAACATTTGATGATGGCTGTTACAAGAATGTGGTATGTGCTGCTTTTTTCCCACCTTCGTATCTCCTCAGAAGGGAAATGCTGCCCTGACCATGAGGAGCTTTGTGAAAAAGCAGCGGTCCCTCAGCTGTCATGCTTCTGAAGCAATTTCCCCGAGCCTGCGCCTTTCCAGAGAATACCTTTGTTCTCTACCACTTAATGGCACTAAAAATCACAGAGACTGTGAGCACTACACGCTTTTAAAAACACTGACTGGTATGGACTGACTTTCCCAGGGGAGAAAATAGCAGTGGGCATAATTGATGTTGTCAATTATGCTAATGCAGCATTGCCAAATGCTCTTTGCAGAGATTGTGGTAGCTGAGTGGTGCGGGTTTTTCCATAAACACCCCAGCACGTTCCATGTGGGGTCCCAGGAAGGCGACAGCTTTGCAAACAACCACAAGTCCCAACACCCAGCTGATTTTTTTCATATTGAACTACTCAAACAGTCCATTCAATCAATGTCTTTGCCGTTTCCTGTTCTTTCAAGCCCGTTGATCCTTGCAAATAACACACAAATCTTTCAGTTTGCAAAACCGAGAGTAATGGTTCCTTTGGAGTGTAAATCTTTGCATTAAGTTTGCATTGCCTTGTTTTTTTAAGGGCTCTTACTTTACATAGGCAGGATTTACTCTGGTATTGGAAATGCCTGGCTAATGTCAGAGACACTCAGAAAGCAGTGTCCTCTTTTTCAGCAAAGCAAACGTGCGGAGATTGAGCCGTAGGCAGCCCTTCTCCGATGGTGTCCACCTCTCCAGGTTCACCATCCACTCTTGCCATGGCTGCACGTGCAATACATGTCAGCGCATCATCTGTACGCATGTGTGTTTGTCTCTCTCTTTGTGCAATTCTGGCCTCTCATTTTTCTGAAAACCCAGAGCGTTTGTCAGAGTTGGGGGGGATTTTCACTCTTCCCAACAAATGGCAGGTTGCTGATGTTGATCAAGTTTGTGAAATAAGGTTTGGTTTTAGTCAATAAATGAATGGGTGGGACTTTGCCCTCAAATCCAATAGAAATACACTTTATCTTGCAATTTCCATGAAAGAGCATTTTAAAGCATTTTAAGTGTAATATATGTTTTGGAATGTAGTGTCTGAGCTGAAAGTCCCGTGATTGATGTTTTCTTGAATTTCCCCATTATATGCGTAAAGAAGTTGGCTGTTTCAGTGGCATTTTTGCTTTCAGAGTCTAGGCAATCAAAGAGTTTTCATCTTGTTTATTCATTTGCCTATTTATTTTTATTCTTCAACATTTATATTCCCTTCTTAAGATATGGATATTAGCAATTATCCCCCTAACTGATTTTATCCTTTCTCATTATCAAATTACAGAGATTTTTTTCAAGCCATTTTGAGCACTATAAAGGATAAGTCAGTACGGATGAGCCGTATTTCAATGTTATATATTCATGAAAATTGTCAGCGAAGACACTGACAAATCTGATAGACCTATTCAATAATATCATCTTCCAGGCCAGACAGACCTCCCTCTATGAGCATTGATTAGATCAAGTCTCAGCAGCCAAACTCCAGCAGTGCAGCGAAGCTGATGGAAAGGAGAAGAAGGCATTTTCAGCCCTGATAGTCTCCTTTGGTGAAAAATGCACATCTGCAAATGGTCAGTTTGAGTCTTATTTTTGGGTTCCTCGACGGCAGTAAATCTCCCTTGGCAGCAGCTTTGGGTAGTGCCTTCTGCGGTCTTGGCTAGTCTGGGGACTCTCTTGCAGGCAGTGCCGTGGCCCCTCTTGCCGATGCTGTTGCTGTGCCCGGAAAACGCTAACGAGCACAAAATGCTGCGCGTCTGCTCATGGCTGCTCTGTTCCCTGCTCTCCCCTCTTAGTTTCCTGTGGGATTTCGAATCTGCGCAACAGTCTTGGCTCTTTCTCAGACTGCTTTCTGGCACTAGGGCCTTCCTGGCACTACCGGAGGTGCTCGGGCGAGTAATCCGGCAGATGGCTGTGTTGCCCAAGCAAACGGAGTGCTCCACCAAAAAGGGCAAAATCCATCTGTGTCAACACATCATCTTCCCTTGGCTGTGGCCAGGGATGTGGGATGAAGGCCACGGGAGCCGCCGCAGATTCCTGCTCCAAGGATAAAGAAGGGTCTTGGACTCTTCAAAGAGTCTCTTCAAAAATCCAAGAGTCTTGGACTCCAAAATAAATACACAGTGGTATTTATGTCTGGGAGAAGAAAACTATCCTAAAACTTTACCGAAACACACCACTGCATTCTTAACTTCTAATTCCTTTGAACAGGAGAACAAGCCATGCCTATCAAAGAAACTGGCAGCAGTGTACTGACCCAGCCTGTGTGAGAAGCACTGGGGTGTGATGCATCCCTTTCTTCACAGGCTCGACACAGAGCCTGCCGAATCCAGTCACAGTCGTCTTCATTAGCAGTAGTAGGTCTGGAGAGCGGCCAGGAATCGGAACAGAGGCACTGGATTTCTATAGAGTGACTATTTTTTAGTTGTGGTTTTTTTTTTTTTTTCCCCCAAGGAGTAAAATATAAGAACGTCAGACTAGATTCCTTCTCCAGATTATAACATTTTCAAAAGCAGGTTAAGTTTTGAGTGTAAACCACTTGACACTGACCCTTTAAATTAAATTTTGTGTCTTCTACCATATCAGCCATTTCCGATAATGGTGAAGGATAAATAAGCCCCAGAGCTTAGTTATGGGGTATAAACTATCATGCAGCTTTGCTCTGCCTTTGTGAACCAGGCTTTTCTTTCTTCTTAATGGAATTAGCAAGTGAGACATAGAGCTGAGCACTGTGCATCCATCACAGCCAGAGAGAAACCATTTCTCATCTGCAGCTTTGTGAAAACACAGGGGAAATTGCATCCTTGCATATGCAGATTTGCTTGGCTTTCGATTCCACAGACTCCAAGTCAGAGGTTGTCACACTAAACAAATAGATTATTTAGGAAGCGTTCCTGCTTTTCCATCAAATCACTTAAAAATTGAAAAAAAAAAACCCACATTTTAATATTTTGACAGCTGTGTGGCAGCGTGAACGCTCTCTGGCTGCGGCCTCCACCTGCGCTCACACACATAGGCACGCACGCTGCCAGCATTTGGGAGTACAAGAATAATGCAATTGATACATTTCTTTAAAAACATGAAACTTTTAAATGTTGCTGCAATTGTTAGTTGCATTTACAAGTGCAAGGTTTTATGAAAATACACTTAAGTTTTGTGCACAGTGAAAGTCACAAAAAGTGGCAGATGAGCTCTGCAAAAAAAAAGAACAAAACAGTATATATTGTGTTTCAGGCCGTACAATATAGAATTTTTTTGGCCTGTGACTTGAGGAAAGCAATAAGGGCATCTCCCTCTGGGAGATGTGACCACATTATGCCCCACATGGCTGAATGTCCTCTAAGATGTCTGATCAGTCAGAAACGTAGATATCTACAAATAGCTGCAGTCTGGGGCACATAAACTCAAGATGATGTGAGAACAGAGCCTGATCAGTGCCTGATCCAGGCACTCCTGATAGAACAGTTGTCAAAAACTAGAACAGAGAAATGTCTCAGCTCATTGCATGGAACCTGGAGTCTTCCAAAACCAAGCTCAAATTTACCATCATGGAAAGCAGGGTAGTGTTTCCTTGGGAATAATAACTGTCTGTAGCTTAGTTTAATTTATGGAGTACTATAAAACACAGATAAGAAAACTATTCCTATTCTGGGATTCTTCTGAGTGATTTTCAAAGGCGAGAGAGAGATCACCATGTTCTCATAGCACGGTGTTCTCCAGCCCTTCCACTGCCTTGCAGCTCCTCCACTGTTGTTGATAGCCAGAAGAAAATTTTTAAAAGTAGAGATAGAGGCCAACTGGTGGGTTAATAAATCTTACTGTCCGCTACTTCTGAACGAAAGTCTGAGTAGCCAGCAGTATCAACCCCAACTGCCTGCTTGGCCCCCAAACCTTCACTCATCCTGGGTGCTTCTTTAAATCAAAAATTGCTGCTGCTTCTCTTTGCAATTTAACTTCTGGTTTTCAAAAGGTGAAGTGTGGAAGGTCCCACTCCAGCATTTTTTTGTGTCATCAGGAGAACAGGATGCTTTATTTCTAAATAAGAAAAAAACAGGGCAACTATCTAGCAGTGGAGGTTGCAATGTAGGCTACTTTAAATGTTGTTGTTCTATAGAACATTCTCAGTCTTCAGATCCTGCTAGGCTCCATCTTACTAAAATGTACATAATTTTTTTTTTGTAAGAGGAGAGGGGCACACTGAGGTAAAGGTCCTGTGCCAGGAAGGAAGCTGCAGAGCTCCGCCCCATGGGATTTAACAGCACTTACTCTTCACAGTCCTTTCTCGAGGACCACGCAAAATGACAACAGGCTTATGGAGATTTTAAAAACAGCAATAGGCGGAGAGAAATATTGCTCGCTTAATCTGCCATCCTCAAGAGGATACCTCACTTTTTATGAAAGTTCTCCTGTAACTTTGAAGTGCATATCCTAAGCTTGGTAAAATGTGCCTTGTTTATTTGGATTTCTGGTTTTTTGTGGTTTTATAATGAGGGAAATTGTGCTGTTGCATTACTTATGATTTCCCAGTGTCATGCTCATGGAACCTGTAATTGTTAACATTAAAACTTAAATTAGGTCTCAGGTGAACTGCTAGACATCTCTTTACCTAGACTGATGTAGCTAAAGGAGAAGCAGCATTTCCATTTGTGCCTTTAAAGCTTAGCCCGTAATTTAGTCACTAATGACTGTGAATCAAAAGTTGCAGAATTCATTTGTCCTTCCCTCCCATAATAAACAAATTCAGTAACATTGAGAGTGAACATTATAAAGCAAGTTATTTGATTTGTGTAGAAGCTCAGTAGCCTGAAAATTCAGTATGTCCGGGCTAAGAATTTGATCGGTGGGAAGTAAACAGGAAAAGCAAGTACCAACTTGTAACACCGATACTGGCACAGGCAGCCTGAAAAGTACAAAATCAGATCAGGCTCGTTTACTGTTGTCAGCATCCCTGAAGTATTTTAGGAAATGAATGCAGGTGTAAAGCTTCATCAAGATTGGGGTCAGGGTGGAGTTTGTAGTGCAAGTATATTTTTCCATCTGGGGTTTCCATCAGAACTGTGCAAAATTCATAAACCTTGCTCCAAACGCTGGCTCCCACTTCTGCTTCCCCAAGACCAAGTACCTTACTGGCTGTTTTTTCCCTTACACTATCACGTAGAAGCAGTCTTCTGTAACATTTTGTTCTGAGAAAGGGTATGGGTAAAGCAGAAATTGTGTGTGCAGCAGAGATGAGCAGACCTGAGTTCACGCAGGCGTTCCTACAGATCCTTCTATTTGCATCCCAGTCTGTAAACACATCATGTATCATTCACATATGTTTTGTCTTATTTGGAGCAGAGAAGTCCATCTTCTTGAACAAATCTGAGCCTTTCAGTACCCGCTGATCTTTTTGTCCTCCACTCAGTATCTGTGTTTTGATCAGAAGAATGAGTAAGCTCAAAGGGAGGTAGAGCTTGCAGGAAAAGAAGACCCTTTCCTGCTTACACATAAAAATATGATCCCTAAAACTCAACACAGCTTGAAATGTGCCTAATTTCTTAAGTTGTCTTTAACCAGATACCTCGTTTCTAAACAGGACCTCTAATGGGAAGTGATACCCAGAAGAAATTAATGCAGGAGGGGACCCTCGGAAAAACACTTTCATGGTTTGCAGTCGTGCTAGTTGTTATGCTCTACTTAAAGCCGCTCCCAAAATTTGTTTTTCCCAACCTTTGCTTTCATTTTTATGGAAATGAAGATCCAGCAACATGATCTACAACCACTGTTCAGCTGCCTTGAACACATGGAATATGAACTTGGCCCTGCAAATATGTACTTGGCCCTGCAAAACATGTGGGCTCCACCATTGTGAAAGGATTTATAGTTATCAAAAAAGGTCATTTTATGTCTGACTAAATCACATTGTGGCACTGAGTTAATATTGTATCTTTGCCACTTCTTAGATGAGATACCCCCACTTGCAGGCCTCTCCTTTGAGATACACCAGCATTGAATAACAGAGGGCTATATTAACTCCACCTAATGGTGCAGGAAGGGTCCGGCCATGAAGTGGCTTTCACAGATCTGTACTTAAATTTACTGCAGCCAGCCCCAAAGCCGCTTCATACCAGCAGTCACAGGGAAGCTTAGATTCTTCTCCCTTTGGGGTCTAGAAAAACCTTCCGTAGGACTAAAAAAAGCATGTAGGTACGGTCTGAGACTTACTGTGACCCAGGGTGGTGGCTCATGTGGCTCTCCCGATGCTCTACTACGATGGCTGGGTTTCAGCCTGTCTCAGCTGTGGTGCTGTTTTAGGTGTCATTCTGTAACTCCTAGCACTTCATTCACGTGCTGGGAAGATGGTAGATACCAACTGTCTTTGGACTTTTGGGATCTTGATGAAGGCATTTCCCTCTTGATAGCATCTTCTTTCACGTCTTAAGCCCCCTGCCTCCCTTACAAGAAAGAAAAGTAAAAAAAAGTATTTGAGACAAAACTCCATCAATCTTCCCCAAGGAATAGGCTGGGAAAATTAATCCTGTTGTCTGGATTTGGGGGGGGAATTTCACTCACCCTAGGTGCCACCCTTGTTCTGGGCTCCAGATGCTTTGATTAGCTCAAGAATCGTCCTTGTTCAAGATGGTGCACAGCATCAGTTTGCCATCTGTGGCATTAGTTAGAATTAGTTAATGGGTATTAAGGAGTACCACAGTGTATTTTTACACCTAGCAGTGTATTTTACACTAGCAGGCCTAGTTTCTGTAAGTCTGCCCTTAGGAATTACAGAGCCTTCCCATAGTTTTGAGAGTTAAATTATGACGAGATGCTAGAATATCCGTTTTCAGGAAACATCAACATTTAAATATTTGTGTTTGATCTAGTCTGAAATGTAAAAAAAAAAATATTTTGAAATATTCATAGAACTGAATTTCTTCAGAATTTTTTTTCATGGGATGTTTTGGCATTCTCTATGAAATGTTAGATATCAAAATACCATGAGATGAAAGCATATGACAGTTGTAATAAGTAAGTTGTATAGTAAGGAAAGTTGCTACTTAGAACTGAGTGAAACATCCTCTTTTCTAGAAGGAGTCTCATCATGTCAAATTACAATACAAACACAGGATAATTTGATCATTTAGACACGTGAAGTGGTAACCTGAGCCTAAAGATAACAAAGATTTTCAGCTAGACTCAGGAAGTATAAATGCATCTGGTAGAATGAAAAGGAACACGGTTGGGGAAGAAAAGGAGGAGCTGGTGTATTTCTTTTTAATAGACCTTCAGAATTAGACTGCATGGAGACAAGTAGCAATTTTTGCCTAATTTAATAGATTTGAATAAGAAAGTAAAGAAAGGCAAGTATCTTGCTGCATCATTTTCATGTTGCTGTTGATTCGGCTTCTTTTCATTGAATACATCTGCCGAAACCTGTATCTTGCACTGATTGTTCCAGCAATGTGACGTACCTGCTCTTTTTGTATTTCTTAACATTTAGTGTATGAGACACTGAAACCACTAGTGACAGAAATTTGTTGCTTAAGAAAAGTGGAAAAGGTTTATAGGCAGTAGGAAATGCAGTGGGAGATGCAGCGCTTTGAATATCAGCCACACCATCTCCACTGCCTCTTTCCATAGCAGCGTTTCTCTGCGTTTGGGCGAAACCCTCGACAGCTGGAGGCGCACACCCGTACCACCCAGCAAGCAGAAGCGCTCTTAAAAACTCCGGTTTGAAACGCGGCATTTACCTGCTAAGCGAGGTAACTTCTTAACACACGCAGGCTGTCGTTTTACCGAGTACCCATGAGCTTTAAGTTAGCGTGAAACTCTCTTCCTGTAAATACCACAGCCGTAAATGAAACGTGCTGTGACGGAAGCCGTGGCTGTGCATTTCAGGGTGTGATCAGCACTGAATCGAAATGCACTGCTTTGCCTACTGCTCCTATGGCCAGCCTCAGCCGTTTTACACAGCGTTACATAATGGCAATATTTTTTCAGGAGGAAAAAAATAAAATTAAAACCCTCCCTATGGTTTTCATCTCCCGTTTATTTTGTCTATGGTTTAAATCTTTGCCAGGTGTACATCAAAACCACCCCCTCCCCGGGGTATTTAATTTACAATTTCATTTAATAATGGAAGTGTACTTCCATTGAGCTAGGACGGGAAAGGATTAAATAAAAAATGCTGTTCTAAAATCAAGTAGCAGGAGTCTAGCCTGTCTGTGTGCTCTGCAAATGAAGTAGCCGTGGAAGGGCTTGTTATTAGTCTATAATATCAAAACTGATAAACTATTAGTGTTTTGTCAGGCATAATATATGCTAAACATTTTCCTCTGCTGATTGCCTCAACGAGAACTGTGACTGTTTTTAGACACATCTGGCACTGCGGATTTTTCTCCATGCTGCATTTCAGTGATTTAAAAGGCCTTGGCTGGGCAGAAGGATGTCAGCTGTTTGGTTTAAAATACTGTTATAAAAGTGAATAAGATTTAAAGAGGCAGTAGGTAAAATTCTGGCCTCGCTGAAGCTACTGGGATAATGGCCATTGACTTTAATGGCTTTGTGATTTCTCTGTATGACTTTTTCATCCATTTTTATTCGTAGTAAATTTTCCATTTCCCGAAATTGCCCTTTCTTTTCCATTCAGCTTCTCCCACTTTGAATATTAGCTGTAGGAGCGAGTGGTGAGATAAAATACCAGACCCTTTATTTACACAAATGTCATCTCTACAGCTCACTTCTGTAAGACGATAATAATGGGTGCAGGCATATAAAAATAGTAAATGCAAGTATTCATTTATAAAAAAGATGTTTTTAATAGACTTTCCGGGCTGTGCGTCAAAATGGGCTGTGTGACCAGTGATGAGTCTCAGGACCTCTATGGTGTAGAGAAGCTATTCCGCTCTTTCTGGAAAGAAATCGCAGGGCAAGCTCTGGGTTCACTTTGTGTCCTGTCACGCCAAAGTACATAGAGACGTAGATGCAGAGGGAGTCGTGGGGTCTGGAGAGAAGGGTTTGATGGGAGATGGATATCGCAACCAGAGCCCATCTGCAGTTGGCTTATTTCAGGAGGCAGCATCTGAGCTGGGTCCACAGATGCTTCAAGGTGTTTCAGGGACATCGTGCTTCTGGAAGCATTAAGGTACATTCTGCAGCATCAGGTGGTCTCCTCTCTGCATCTCAGAGACCAGTTGTTGCATGGTAGACCCTTGGTATTTGAGTAATAGGGAAAAAGCTTACATTTGTGTGGTGGGATTTGGACCCTTTTGTTTCAAAACCAAGAACATGCAGAGGTTTTGACTTTGTCCTGCCGTTGCACAGTTTTACAACAGATGGGGAAAAAAGTGTATCTTTGGTAAAAAGGCTAAAAGAATAGAGCAGATTTTGCTGCAGTGGCATTTTACAGTGCCTTACCGTTTTCTCCAATGCTTAAAATTGGGAATAGTAAGGGATGTCTTTCCAGCTTCAGGCATGGGAAAGGAACCTAAACATATCCTGAGCTCCTGGTTACGGAGTAGGAATTTCTAATGTGTAGTTTGCTAAAAACTGATCCTCTGCACAGCCACAAAAGATTTTAAATACAGAACTGGGCAGATACAGAAAGCAAAGTTGTAGACTGTGTGGACCCATTACCACCACAGTTTTACAGTGCAGCACTCAGAGGAGAGAGGTGAATAAGAACAGAGGCAAACTGAGCAGGATGCACCCCTCTGCAAGTGTAGTGCTTTGCTTTGTACAGGAGTGATCACAGTTTTGCAACATGCCAATAAAATGTATTTACTTTTCTGAATAACCCCAACAAATGCAGTGAAAAGCCAACAACAGACATATGCCTGAGTAGTCGTGGGCCATTCAGGGTCACGTTCTGGCAACTAAAATAACTAAGATTTGCACAAGGGATTTGCCAGGCACGTGATTCAGGAAGCATTCGAAATACCATGTACAGGAGTTAAGTATTTTTATTTCAGTCTCCTCTTTTCTTACACACGCTTCCCCCAAATTCTGCAGCTCTTTCTTCAGTTTCCTGGATGAATTCTCTTGGGTGGCATGTTTCTACAAGCACAGATGCTACTTTAGAAAATAAGAAAGGAGGGAAGAGAGCTAAATGGGTGTCACGCTCCAGCTTGACAGCACCTTACTGACCTGCACCCCAAAAAAAAAGGAAAGAAAAAAAGACTGCTTTTAGTAATCAAAACTGAATACAAAATTAGTGCAAAACTAGGGCTGTGAAACCTTCAGGTTGTCTAAAGGACTGAAGGAAATGCCTTGTGGCCAAAATGACGTCCCTGACCTACTTGTCCGTGCTGTCACGTACCCGGGTAACCTTTCCGTCTCCGTGCCTCCCATCACACCTCTCTGACAGTTTTGCCATTCATGCTTGCTTTCAGATGTAATTTTTTGAGTTTGTTTGAAGCGTGCAACCAAAAAGTAAATTCTCATAATGTCGTGCTGGCAGGCCTAAAAATAATTCGGAGACCTTTTCAAATACTGCTTCTTGCCATCCATTGATCTCCATAGAAAACAATCCATTCAGACCCAGAGTTCCTATTGGAAATTAGGGGACAGCCTGGTAATTGGATTAGGGTGCGCTTTTATTTGCAGCGATTTCTCAAAATGAAGCTCCTGTTTCATTGATCGCCTGCCCAATCTTTCTGCCAGTAAAAGCCACTCGCATAGCTGAAGAGACAGGGCGAGGATTGATGGAAAATGCAGCTTCGTGTTACATAAAAATGTGTGTGTTCCTCTGAATAGAATCAGGTGGGTACAGATGGTAAGTGCATCCCCATACAAACATGAAAACGGGCTTTCTTAATCCACAGTTAAATTGCTTTAAAGCAATTTTTGTCGAAGTAGTCCTTAAAAACTGGAAGAGCCACCAGTTGCATCAGTACTAAAATTCCTGCCAGCCACCTGCAAAGGTGCAAAAGAGAAAATAACTTCAGGACACTGGGATTGCTTGTGTGATTGGAGTCTACATTATTGTAGGGATTGAAGGGGAGAGTAAAAAACTGAATTTGACTTCCATATTTCCAGCAATGGTTCAGAAATCCTGAAATAAATTTACTGGGTGTTCCCCCAGCAATCCGGGCTCGATCGTGTATGGAGCAAAGTTAGCCTGGCAGCAATCGTGAGGCCATAACGTAGGGCACCATGATGCCCTAAGTTTTACTGATTCTCCAAAACAAATCTGCACCAAAATTGTTTTTTATAACTCTTACCCAGTCTATCATTTTCTTCCATCAGAACCTTGCTGCATGTGTTATCCCAATGTGCTTATGAAATAAGCCCTTAGACAGTTTAATTGCTATATAGTCCTTCAGAGCCATACCGCGGTCACAGCCTGCCCTGGGGTGAGCCACGTGCCAGCCAGCCACGCTGAGTCCTACCGACCGCAGAGCACTTGCACCCCGTTCTCCCATTTCATCATCCCCACAGAGAAAGAGGTACGTCCTAGGTGGGCAGAGCTGAACTGGCAACCAGAGTCCTTTTTTTTCTGGGTGGACACTGAAGGCGCAGACCTGCGCAAGCCCCCTCCCCGCAGACCCATGGCTGGGAGACAGGAGCCATCATTTGTCATGCTGCTATCCCCCGCGGCAGTGCCAGCGAAGCGGTCTTGCTCCCTCCACGCATCAATATTCCTGACACCCATCTTAAAACTTAGGTCATGCATATCCATCTCCTCCTGGAGAAGTGTCAGAAAGGTACAAATATCTCTTCACTATTTTTAGGGCCGTATCAAAAGTATTTATCAGCTTTCTGGCACCTCAACCCATTTGTCATATTTGATGCTGTCTGCCAGTCGGCGGGGAGGAGGATGAAGTCCTTTAGAAACACAGTGGTGGATGGGTGGAACTCCATAAACTGAGACTGCAGCGATGGTTAAAGGTGACTCCTGGGGGTGGTTGTGCCTGTTGTCACAGTCGGGATGTGCCTGTCGCTGTCTCCCAACCTGCTGTTGGGGGACAGCTCATCCTCACCTTGGCGTTTGCCCACCCACGGGGTAGCAGGGGTAGCAGGGATGTGGAAGAGGTCTACTTGCAGCCGTGGAGCAGGGCTGAGCTATGAGAGAGGGGGGCAGCTGATGTCTCGTGACTCTGCTATCCGCTCCGCATGCCATCATCACTCCCACGCTGCCCGGAGATGCTGAAAGACTTGCTTCCTTCAGCTTACACCCTTGGCTGCGCATCCCAGCGCAAATGTGTACAAGGACGGGGCTCAATCTGTGTATTATACATAATTCATGCTACTCATGCTAGGTGGTACGTGAGAGGTGTTGGGATTCTTGTTTTTTCCATATCCACGTTGCCAAGGGGAAGCTCTTCCAGCTCCCCCGTAACACGTACCTCGAGGCCCTGCACTGGGCGGCTCTTCAGTGCGCAGGTAACATGTTCATCCGCCTCGTGCCATGAAGTGGGGGTGTTTTCCTAGCGCTCCTGGTTTTTAGAAGGCAGTGTATTCCGGTTGAAATTTTGCCCACATACCATCTGCTTCAGCCTTCTCTTTCTTTGACAAGACAGCTGAATATATAATGTCCACTTGGCTTTTCCGGCGTTACATAAGGTGGTGGTTTCACGTTAGGTTTGCCATTTGGGAGCTCCCCAGCAGCCCTTGCAGCAAGCTCTTGCTCTTGTTTTCAGGTGAAAGATCAGTGACAAAAATCAATACCATCTTCATAGCTGTAATGAATGTGACCCACAGCCTTTTTTAGGATGACCACAAGCTTCCATCATATGTCTGAGGCCTATTTGCAAATATTGATTGGTATTGCAGATTATCTGTGGCTGTTTCATATGAAACGTTAAGGTCTTGCAGTTCTGCTCTTTGCACTCGGTTTGGTATCAAAGGTACAGCTAGAAAACAAAAGCCCTGCCCAGAGACACTGTTGATAGCCAAGGCTGCCAAGTTATGAAAATGAGGTGTTTCAGGTTTTTTTAAGCTTCTTAAGGAGGATGGTTCTCAGAAAGCTCTGAGTGAGTGAAAGCACTGCTTTGGAGTCGCAGCAGACTGTTTACTCGAAGGAGGAAAATAAAAGCGGAACCTTCATATGCAAATGTATGGCATTTGGAAATGTCATATAGCTGCATCTACATATAAATAAGCCGCTTTCCCAGCGCTGCGCTAGCACGTCTGCTTTGATAGAGGAATTGCAGAGTAGCACACAAAGCAGAAGCAGCAGGACACCGCTCAGTCAAGCGCTGGGAGTTTTGTTCCTTAGTCACCACTTAAGGAGGTTAACTGGTATTGCTGCGTCGCTGCGCGTTAGACTGGACCAGTTGTGCCGAGCTGCTGTTTGGCTGTGCTGCTGGGAAGAAGCTTGTGTTGGTACGTGCTGCCTGGGCCTGTGTGGTGGGGATGATCGTCTGGCTCCTGTGCCACGTGCTTCCTCCATCGTAAGCACGGTGCAACAGATCCTCTTTCTGGGGGCCCTGGAAGATAGCACTGAGTGTAGAGATGCTCCCTATGTCAGCATCCCTCCTAGGCACCCTCTGCCCCATCCTGTGGATCCGTGCCCATTTGCTCTGAAGGAGACACGATTTGGTCATACAAAGAAACATCTTCTGCTGCGAACATCCACATACTGGGATGGTATTTCCATCTCTGTTTAATCTGCTATTAAAAGAGTAAATTGCAACTCTCAGGCATACTTACTTTTTCAGAGAGGACATAGAGAGGAGCCTTGGCGAAGTTCCCACTGTCCATTTTTGACCACCTCCAGCACTGGCACTAATGAGTAACCCCAGGAGAGGTGGTTGGGAGGGGAATAGAGCTCGGCTGAGCCATTGAGAGGAATTACTCACAGAAGGGGAGACACCTGCTCAGCTCGCACTGTGCCACGTGTGATGGATACAGCGTTCACCCCTCTGCCTTCAGGCACGCAGCCTAATTGGCAGGAACCTCACAAATCTCTAAACTGGCATCAACTTTTCTTCAGCAGAGAGCTACAATAGTAATAAGGTTAACTCATCCTCTAAGGGCTCTGTCATGAGATGCCTAAAGAGGTGCAAGGAGAAAAACTATGACTTTATTCCTTTGTGTGGCTGGTTCCTGAAGAGGGAGGGAGGAGGCCGCTCCCACGGGGCCGGCGGCATCTCTCTTAGGGGCATCTCCGTGAAGGGACATCAGCAGTGTGCCAAAACCAAAGACTAGCTGAGTTAGCATAAAGAGGGATTTAATTTATTCTAGGAATGGGGTTAACGCAGGCTGATTCAATCCCAGCACAAAAGAAGGCAGCGCAAACTGTGAGGGCCCCTTTACCCAGGGCTTTGATAAATCCACAATACAGCCCCGCATCGTCAAATCACATCCATAGCGGTGACTGGGGATGAAATAGGTGCCCCAGGTAGGAGCTGTGTCTAATGTGAGCACCTAAACACTGAGAAAATGCTGGTTTGGAGCCCACGTGGCTCTTTTTTCTTTTCTCTTCCAGCCTGACTGATATTACTGGTTGTTCCTGTTCAGACATGTGAGCAAGCTTGTACTGGTGTTGCTGTGCTATTTTGGGGATTGTATGGCACCTCATATTGCAGTAGCTGCCTGGTAGCACCTACTTGTGTCTGTAGGAGCCTCGGCTGCTTGGGGTCTGTATGGTCCCTAGGATAACGCATCTGTGCCTGGCCAGTGAACACCAGTGGGCTATGGCCACGAAAAAAAAACAAATGAGGGTGAAAAAAAAGGTTGCATTCAGATTTGAGTAGACAAGTGGTCTTGTTATGTGCAGGAAAATGATTAACAGATTGCCTAATTTCAAGCAGTGTTCTCAAATAAGGAAGATGCATTCACAGATGTTGTGGATAAAAGTGTTTCAAAAGTTCAGAGATAGCTTTAACATATATAGCATAGCCCACATATATATGCTGACAAGCTGAAAGTATTTTGTTCTCCATTTGAACATCTGGGGATTATTAGTGTCTTAATTCATTGGTTTCTATTATTAATTATGGCAGCAGGCTGAATAATTACGATACATTGCTGTAAAAGACAGAGCACAATGTTTTCTTTTCCTAGTGCACTGGGACATCTTGCCATCATCTTGAACATAAAAAGCACTGGATTATTTTTAAAAAGGAAAGTGGATATTATCATATTCCAGGGAACTCATTTGCATAGGGACATTTAAAATTAATAAATTACTTTGTTGAACAAGCCTATTTTGTGCCTGAGAAGAGAAGTGAGTGTAATTGACTTCACAAAGTTCCATTCCTTTTTTCCCTCTTGGTAAAGTAGCTAATACGGGGATGGGGTTTTTGTGCAGTTTCTGCAGAAGGGCCAGCTCGAAGTTCGTACTTGGTGTGGCTGAGGGATAAATTTGGGCTGGGGCTGCAGCATAATGGTGCCAGATGTTTTCGGCTGACGTTTGGGGTCTCGCTTTCCACCAGCTCTCAGGGAGATTGGGCCTTTGGCAGCAGCAAGCACTTTCTTCCGAATTTTCACTCCAACGCCCACTCAAACTGTGATTTTCAGGCGAGTGGCTTGCACATATTTTCTTCATTGGAAAGAGACACTCCGTATCCATAAGATCAAGAGCCAGGTTTTAAAAGAAGGGAACGTACTGTGTCAAGATAATTAATAGGTCAGATCAGAGCAGCCAGTAACGAAGAGGTACGGCTGTGGTGGTGGACGGCAGCACGGCTGCTGGCAGCTTTGTCAAGGGCAGGGTGTCTGGAGCGGCTGAGCAAAGGCTCGGGAGAAATCTCTTCTCTCTCATCTGAGCTGGGATTTAGCAGCACGGTTCTTCGTTACAAGTAAGTAGGAAGCCTGCTTAAGGACTTCATCCTCGTAAGTTGCTGTGGGACGTCAGTTGTTGTCATGACTTTGCAGAGGGACCTTCAAACCTCTGCAGATGCTGCAAATGTTGCTGAGCTGAGGAAGCTCCCTCTTTGCCCCAAAAAGCAGCTGTTCCTGACTCTCTGAAGACTGCAGATGAGTAACGTAGACTGTCCCTAGGCTCATCCATGGGATTCAGACTCCCACCCCGAGGCAGTCACTGAAGCTCTTCCACAAAACTCAGGGCATCCTCTACCTTTGCTCCGCAGGTTGGTACTCTCTGGACCTTTATTTTGATTTCAAATAAGAATTGCTACACGGAGTCTCTATCATGCAGAGCAGAACTTCAAGTAAGTTCCCAGTGCTGTGCTCTGCAGCGTATCTCTGGGAGAGCTGCCGAGGAGGTAAAAGGAGTGGGAGAACACACTTCCAAAAGGGATTGAGAAGGTTAAGGACATGCATTTGACCCGAGAATCCCTTTCCCCCTTTGTAAATCCCCTGAAAATGTGATGTGTAAGGAGTCTCTACTTCAATATCAGCGAGAGCTTTCGGCTGCAAAGTTGACTAACCTCAGTGGTATTAAAAGATTAAATTATTACATAAGTCAATTCTCCTTAACCACCATTTCCAATGAGATTGGTGTCAAAATAGCTTGCGCTGCACATCATTCACCATCTCATCCCTTATTTGATGAAATATCTGTGTGTATATATGTATTTGCAGGACCTCCCTCAGTCCAGTGATGACTGTACACAAAGTATTAACACTGTACATGAGCCAGTATTTTCTCATATGAGCAGTTATTATTTCTATAACCTCCATCATTATGCACGGTACAACAGTGAAAATGCCAACATATGAATTTACAGGCTGTGGCTCTACTTTGCTTGCCTGAAGTCACCTAGAAAGTCTCGCTGCTTCAAACATAAAGAACGACAGAATTATCAGTCCTGCAGAACTGATTGTTAAGTGCCTGGCAGTCGATTTTTTGGACATAAGAATCCCTTTTTTGCCTAGATTTTTATTTAATTTTTCCAAAGTGGATTGCAGGAACTTATGTCTGGAAAGAATTTTCTGGGCACTCCAGGCAGTACTTCATATAATCCTCATCAAGGGCACTAATGTATTTATTCGTTTTTCAGCAGAGCTACTCCACATGTTCGGTTGTATAACAGAAGCTCCACGCTTGCTCAGATGGGAGCTGGGGACCAGTGAGGGCTGCCCAGAGAAGACTCTGGGCACGTTGTTTTCATCACTTGCAGAGTCCGGTCCTGCAACGAGGCAGACTGGTTTGGCTTTGGAATTTGAGCCTTCACCGAGATATTTACCTGAGAATTGTAATGGTGCATGTTCAGCTTCCAAAAACTGAAGGAAAAGTGTATAGCTAAACTAGACATTAAAATAAAAAGAAAACAAAATATATTTCAAATAATTCTTCCAGTGCTTCTTAACAGAGGACAGAATCAGCGATAGATATTAAGGAATTTAGACAAGATAGCGTTAAATAATTTATTTAACGTTTCAGAAGCTAATCCATCAGGAAAAGCAAGATCACTGAATGGCTGGTCAGTCACACTGGATAACTTTCAGGATCCAATTTCTTAGCCCAGCGAAACAGCTCATCAGCTCAGCATCTCCCTGCCATCCACTGAAAGGCTGGAGAGCAAGTATTCAACTGGGAAACTCTTCTAGGAAGCAAGATGAAAAGCTGTTTCAGTCTACGCAAAGTAGCATCTGGCCTCAATGCATTTTAAAATAATCTGTTTTGACTAGTATATCTTATCTGATAGGCTATCATGTCATGTTCTGGCACTAACAAAAGATGTGAACAATATGAAATGTCATGTTAGGCTAAAGATGCAAAAAATGTTGCAGAAACGCAAAAGATGTTGGCTTCATCAAAGTGACATTTTCTATCAGAAAAATGCCTCAAGAAGAAGGTTTCTGAAGACAGCTGAACTGGAGGGTGAGGGTGTATTTCTTTCTGCAGTGAAAAGGAGAAGCATTTTGAGAAATGTGGCGGGAATTGCATTTGTCCAGAGATAGGAGAGACTGACCGAGTCAGTCCAATTTTTATCTTCAGGCTTTACAGCTTCTGTCTCAAGTTCTAGCCAACACAAAAAAGGAACAAATCTGTCTTTTTGGTGCAAATAAAGCTTTCACACGTAGTTGCAAATACCAATGCAGTCAGTCTTATGTTTGAAGAGGGGCTACTGAATTTCACGTTGCTGAAACCTGACTAACTTTGAATTCGTCTGTGTCACTGCTTTAGAGTACTTGGGAAAAAGTGGGTAACTTGGTGTTTAAGCTTTGTTCTCTGTAGGTGTAAGGTTGGTGTGGTCAAGGGGCTCCTTAGTTTAGTGGTAACTATGATCTGATTAGTGCAAATTGCCTCCAGTACTGAATTTATAAATAATCCAAAATTATAATAAGGGGGGGGAGTCTTAATTTATTTCATTTAGTTTTACTTTTTTGAACTTTGTGCAGTTCTTATTAGATTCATAATATTCATATCCTCTCTTTTTGGAAACGGTTTATAGTTCTTGTTTCATACTGATGTAAACCCTGAGATGTGTTCATGACAGTCAGTGTCTCATCAGTGGCTGGATTACTGAAAAGTGCTCCGGTCCTTCAGGAGTGAGAGCAGGCGGTTTTACCACGAAGGAACTTTTAAAGCATATGTTGCTGTTTGGGTCTCTATTTCGAATCTGAAAAGATGTTTTGTGTAATGAGAAAAGTAACCAGGTTTGAAGTAGAGGAATTATTTGGGGTGAATTCAAGATGTGCAGGAGGAGGAGAGGAACTCCTTTGTCTGAAGTAAATGATGCTTTCGTTGTGGTGTCGACCAAACACAGCAACTAAAATGGCAGCTCAAACTAAATACAAGTTTTTCCCCCCTCTCTGTCTTTATGTTCAGTTGCTAACTCTTTTAGAGGAGTAATCAGCCAAAATGAGGGACTACAGACAATTCGTGTCTAAGTTTTGTGATTTCTTCCAAGCCAGATGACAAGTGTTCCCGTCTGAAGTGTTTATCCTGCGAACTGCTAGCGAAGCTCGGGCCATCTCATTTTTGATTCAGTAAATCATTTTCCATCATAACATTACACTTAGAAGGTGTAATTACACGTTCTGCAGGATCCTAGATTTGCTTGAAAGTATGCTAGAGCCCTTTTTAAAGAAAACACGGTTTCTACCCACATGATTGCAGGAGGAGGAAAAATCATTCCTCTTTTACCAGCCCCACAGCCTACACACAGTGAGAGCATCTGCGAGTCTGGGAGAGGTCCTGGTCCCCCTTTCAAGTCTTGGTGGATTAGTCTGTCCTGAAAGTAACGATTTCTCTCACCATCTTGAGAGACACCTTTAAAAAAAAAAAAGAAACCGAATGGTATCCTACCATTTTAGCAACACTGCTGGCTCATCTGAGAGAGGAAGGATTCTCACACTGGTTGGTGATGGCGCACGGACATCACAGTGGATTCCTGGTACCTGAGAAGATCAGAGATACGCACACAAACACAAACGCACACAGAGCAGTCTCCTCTTCTTCAGAAAGGAAGCGAACTTCCTCTTGATAGTGGCAGATTTGAAGGAAGTGGCATAATATTTTCCACAATAGAAAAAAAAATTCATATTAATAAGGATTCCATATTTCTTGCTGCAGTTTCCTGGGCAGAAATATATTTGATGTGGACCATAGCAGAGATCCAGCACACCCGGAAGCCTTCGGGCATGGTGCATGGATGATCACCACATGAGTATGAAGTCCAGCAAGTCCCAAGCACAGCAGGATCTACGTGTGTGCACTGGGCAAGTCTATTGATAGCTGGCACACGTCACACGCATTTTCTCAGTTCTGGGAAGGTTTCCAGGTGGAAAAAAGGAACATACATGAAGTCCTGGTGGGCTGATAACTCTCTATGTATATATTTCACATGCTGGTAGCCATTGCCTCACCTAGAGGGTGATAGGTAGCCAAAAGTGTTTAGAGCCAGACCAAATGGACCTTCTGCTCCCACCCCTTTCCAGCAGCAGAAACTCCTGGACAAGCTCTCAGAGGTTATACCATGCTTGTAAATAAGCCTCCTGTCAGCCCCTCCTGTCTGTGCCATCCCAGAGACAGCTGTCAGCCCCAAGCCCAGGAATCGTCACTACACCGTGATGCCCGCTTCTGTGCTCCATTGTCATGGACAGCCCTCATAGCAGCCTCGCATGGACATCCCAGTGTGAGTAGGGAACCGGGAGAGGCAGACGGGTTTCTGTTGAACATAGGAGCGTGAAAGAGAAGTTAATGCTGTCTACAGGGGTGTGGAGGTTGCCCTGTCATTCTCGTTTGCTGGGAGCTTGTCCTTGCCTGGTGTGACATAAGGACAATATCACCAACTTTATTAGTGCAAGTTCTCAGAGACTTTTAAAACTCTCCTTGGACAGCAGTGGTAGGAAAGAAACTCATTATGAAAATCTGAATCTTGGATCTGCTGCACGCACTTTTCCCAACGGTGGGATAATACCTAAGCATACCTACTGCCGGCACGGCTGGTTTGGAGGCTGAACACAAGTTGCAATTGTTTCATAACACTTGGGGACTTCCTTTGGAAGATACAAATGCTTCAGCTTATTTGTGTGCAAACTAAATTTCCTCAGACATCTATCATGAGATTTTTTTCTTCTGTTTTTAATTAATTGTGCCTAGGTGATACTATCACAGAAAAAGGATTTTTACTATTTGAGATATCATAAGTA
Source organism: Tetrax tetrax (assembly GCA_009806455.1). Lineage (NCBI taxonomy): Eukaryota > Metazoa > Chordata > Aves > Otidiformes > Otididae > Tetrax > Tetrax tetrax. Next base: position 131,705 of record WHYT01014147.1, read on the forward strand.
TCGGTTAAATGGAAAAAATTGCCAAAATTACCCAGAATAATTATCACCTTGATGGCCTGCAAAATTTGTATGAGTTCGTTGCAAATAACACTTTACATTTCAGCCCGTGATGTAAATGTTGAGCACATACCTGTTTCAAAACTAAATGAAGCCTCCATTTTCCTGGCTACACGGAGGGAAGTATTTTCCAGGACTCACAGCCTCAGTGACTGTTTAACAGCTGCAGAAGCAGACACAGAAAGTCGAACTGGTTCAGAGTTACCCATGCCGTGGGATGGGAGGAGGCCAGCGGGCTCTGGGGCACGGGCGTGCACTACTGATGATCAGCTTCAGCTCTGGACTCCTGCTCCTCAGCCATAAAATTGTCTCTCTGAATATTTTGTGTTGAATGGTGAAATATATTGTAATGGTATATTGCGTGCAAATGTCCAGAGCGTTCCTCCTAACCTTGCCCGGCTGTGAGGAGACAGTCCGTAGGGGATAACAGAAACAGTCAGGCGTTCTTCATGTGCTATTCTGTAATCAGTTTTTGAACAGTCAAATTATTTTGAACAAACAGATCATTTTCTAGTGTCTTATTTGCTGCAGCTTGACGGGATTTAGATATGCAAAAGAATGACAGAAAACCTTGCAAAGCTTTGCATCTACCTTGGCCGACCTGTTTCAAGGTGCAAACCGTTGCTCTTGCTTCCCGTAAACAGTATCTTTCACCTCTTGTTCTTCTGATTTTCCTTTCTTTTATACTTTGAGTTCTTTCCATCGTTTCACCTTATCCTGCATTGTTGGGTTAATGTTCCCTTCACCTCTGTTCACAGAGAATGCAAATAAACTGGAAGAAAGTGCAAGAGGAATCTACATCCCTTGTCCAGAGCATTACAATGGCTTCTGCATGCATGGCAAGTGTGAGCACTCCACTAACATGCTGGAACCATCTTGCAGGTAACCCTTCTCCTGCCAAGGAGGAAATAGTGACTTACGAAAACACTTCATCTAGATCAACTATGGAAAATAATGGTAACCATGGCCCTTTGTGCTACAAAACCCATTAGACTTAAATTATTCAACAAAGTCCCCATTTTATGTGGCAAAAGTGTATTGAGTTACGCATGATGTTAATTGATTGCAAAAACGTTCAGTAACCTTCAGTTATATTTAGATATATTTTTAAAAGCACTTCACGAAGCACTCAGGCTAGGTAGTCTTCTCGGTCTGAAGGAGAGGAGCGCCACCAGGGATGTGTCCCTGCTGTGGCAGGGGTGATGCTCGTGGGGCGGCGAGCTGGGGCGAAGGTGGCTTTGGAGGCGGTTAGGACAGGGTGGAGGGGTAATAGTGAAAGCACATGTTTCTGCAGCAAGCGCCTCCCTACAGAGCTGGGGATATTACTTCTGAAGCACAACCAGTGGCCTGGTGGCAAAGAAAAGGACTGTTATGTGTGAAGTACCATTTTCCTAGGACTGGGAGAGTAAAGATACAGACCAGACTTATCTCCCAGGGCAGATCCTCAAGCCAGCTTCTCCCAGCTCCTGCAAACAGCCAGGGCATGTTTTGCTCTTGCAGCTGCTGCATTTTTGCATCTCTGTTCAGCTGGGAAATGTCCTTTCCCCAAGCTGCTGGAAAAGGGGAAGCTCGAGGCTTAACCCATCAGGATTACTGCACCACTAACACTTCTGAGAGGAGCCCAAGCAATCTGGCTTGGTCTCTTACAGTTGCTGCTGCCATTGACCTGGATTTTCACATCTAAGCAGCTTGGACATTTTAGGGGAAACAGGGCAAGAGCTAAAATGGGAAAGCCACTGTTTGTTCCCCAAAATCACAGACGGGAGATGTCAGGCTGCAGGATGGGAACTGGTGAGCAGCGCAGCAGGCGGCGTTGGGGTGGATGGTTGCAGCATCAACAGAGGGTTTTTTATAGCAACCAGACAAAATGTAAATGATGTATCTACTTGAGGGAGCATCTAATCACATTTCATATGGAGCTTGGATGATTGCTTATCACCTCCTTAGGCATAATCTGCATAAGGAGCCACAACTAGATGGCTTTTCACCCTCCCCCACCTCCCCAGAGAAAGGGAGAAATCTAAAATATGTTGTGCAAGGAACTAAATGGGTTCTCATCACAACGTGCAAATAGTTCCAGTTGATAAATCCCTGTCCCCTGGGCACCTCCTGGCACTATCGCCGTGTGGTGCACTATCACAGTGTCGTGCACTCTCACAGACCTTGGTGATGTTGAGGACCTTCCCTCTGAGAGGTTACGGAGGCACCAGTGCTCTCTCTGGGGACCCATCCTGCAAAAACACCACATAAGCTAATGCTTAGGCCACTGGGATTTTTTCAGATATTTTTTTTTTTTTGCTTTCTTGGAAAGCAGCAGGTATAACTGGAAAAAATATTTTTTGTTTCAGATGTGATGCTGGCTATACTGGACAACACTGTGAAAAAAAAGACTACAGCGTTTTATACGTGGTCCCAGGTCCAGTACGATTTCAGTATGTCTTAATAGCAGCTGTGATTGGAACCATCCAGATTGCTATCATCTGTGTTGTAGTCCTCTGTATTACAAGGTCAGTATCTCTGGTACTTTACAATAGGAAAAGACAAGACTTCTGTTTTTCCTACTTTGTGCACTGATTATACAGATTTTTGCACTGACATTGCTGATAACAAATGCTGTTTAATTCACCAGCAAACAGAAGATTCTGTCTGGTCCAGCCAGCCAGTGCTGCTTCGTTATTATGACTGCATTTTTACTTCCTTCTTAATCAAACTTAGGTAGCGACGGTGCCTACAGCAAATGAAGTTTCCTATTTTGTATTCAGATGCTTGGACAAATACTGCTCATATAAATAAGGGGCATATAAATACAGCAGCTGGATCAACACTTAATAAAACTAATCATATCTCCATCTGGTTTCCTCAAGGGCCCATTCCCTTAGTGCTAATCAGGCAAAGCATACAAACTTTTAAGCCTGTTTGCAATCCCGTTGATTAAATTATTTCATTAGGCTGGTATACGTGTTCAAAGGTGCCACACATGTTTAAGGTCTTTACTAGATGGTGGCACACCAAGGCATATAGGATTTATTTATTCTGTCTTTAATGAGGAGGAAAGGGTTCTTTGAATGTAAGTGACAGCCGCAGGGTAGTTCAGAAGGAGAGGGGTGAATGCAATCCTTCCCCTCCCAAGTTCTGAACTTCAGACGTCTTCAGGCTTCTCTCAGAAAATACAAGGTTAAATTAATTCAGCTAGCAATGCTGATAAATCACTCTTTTAGAAACAAATTTATTTTTTAAATAAAAAAAAAAATAAAAGCCAGGTATTATAGCTCTGTAGAAAATAAAATCTTTAATATATTTCAGTCCCTGTGTTGGCACTACCTGGCTGGAAGACAAGTGTAGCATTTGTTCTTGGAAAAGACCAAAAAAACCCGTCATAAATCCTTCTCTGGCCTAAAGGCATAAAACACAACCATCTGAGGAAAGGTAGCTGCTTTTTTAGCCAAGCTGAGTCCGTCAACTCAGTGGTAAGTGCTGAATGAGGCAGGATGGTGGTATGGAAAGAAGTGGTTCACACAAGCAAAAACGAGGTGTGTAGTAAGATAAAGAAGACGGTGCGGAACTGGTAATGGAACAGATGCTCGCTCTCGTTTGTGGAGTGACTAGTTCTGTCACCTTGGCGCAGTAAGGCCCTTTACACTGAGGAGTGAAGGCAGCGTGCTCTGAGTGATCTGGTACTGTAATGCAAATTACCCGTCGCGCGGTTTCCTTACGTAGACGGTACCTTTTCCTGCACACTTTGTAACCAAGTTAATTTATGATCTTTTGACTTCTTTCTGTAATGCATGTAATTACTGCAGAGCATCCTCCATCCCAGCATAATGATTCGAGATGCATTTGCAGAAGTGTACTCTTAAGTGGCCTAAGAGAAATCCAGATGACACGAGAGCCTTGTGGCAGCATATGCATAAGTAATTGAGGTTTTGAAGTCATCTGCTTTGGAGAACCTGACTGTACTGGTTTGAACTCCACACCCTGAACTCTTGAAAGTGCTAAAACCACCCTACAAGGTTCCTGCGAGAAAGAAGGAAAACTTCACTTACTCAGAGGCTGCTGCAGCCAAATTCTTTGCTGTTTATTTCAGTGCAGCCTCACCTAATTAATTAATCAAATGCGTTTGGTGCGCTGTGTCCAAACCCTGCATTTGAGCCGCGTAAATCTGTCGGCTGTCGTTACTGTTGTTGCTCTTACAGTCGTACCTGTACAGTGGTGCAGGTCCACGGGGTGTCCTCCATTGCTGAAGGCTCTGAGCAATTCCTGGGCATTTTTAGGGCCGTTGTTGCACAGACACTCACTGAATAAATGAGCTGTGCTGCTAACGGGGACGGTCAGCGGCTGGGACAGAGGAGTAGGGGACCAGAGGCCAAGGGGTACAGAAGGAGGGAGATGGACTGGTGGGGCACAGTCCCTACGCCCAAGGACTTTTAGCTTTGAGGTAAGGCGAAAGAAAAACAATGATAAAACTGAAGGAGGATGGTAAATATTATAGGTATGGCCTAGTGTCATAATGATTCTCAGCAGTTTTCTTTACAGCTTTGCATTTTTAGCGCTTCCCTAATGTTTAGACACAGCAGCTTATTTATGTGAAGAAATAACTTGATTAAAAATGAATGCGTAATGTGTTTTACCTGCTATGAATCACGTTGTGAGTAACTGGAGCTTGCGAGCAAGCTTCAATGGAGGGAGGGCAGGCAGCCCGTGCGCCAGTACCTCGTTTACATTGATGTAACCACTGTGTTCATAAATGAATGCATCCCCCACACGGAGTACTACAAAGAACTTTTGATGAAAGAGTTAAGGACCAAGGAAAAGCTGTCACTCAATTTGAGCAGACGATTAAGTCTAAAAAGCTGGTTAAATGCAATGCCCCTCTTAGGGAACCCAGATGCGCTTCAGACACGGCCTACCTGTAAGTGCAATAGCAACACATTTCAGCAGTTTTGGTGTCTGCAGCCAGCCCTGGGGCCTTCCGAGGCTTCCATGAGTTGATAGCGTAGTGTATTATGCCATTAAAACATGGCCATTTTGGTTAAAAGATGCTTTTTCATCATCTTAATTGGAGTCATAGCTACCTTTGAATTGATTTCTCTCGGTCTTGGTCTAAGTGACTGTACAGGTACTGTCAGAGTCGGTTTTCGGAAAGCACCTGTGGGATGCTCATCTCCTTGCTTCCAGCTGAAGCAGTGGGTATCCACTGTTTTCTGGCAATGCACAGCTGCATCCCCTGGAACTGCTGACCGTCCTGGCCATCCCCCAGCCACGTTTCTTACAAAACCAGTCCGGTTGTGCCCACTGTGGCTTCCCACACCTGGTTCCCCAACCCTGCTTCACGTGCCCGAGCACTCAGCTGCACCTTCTGGCATCAATCCTCATCCTCTGGGACTCGGGAGGAGCCCCTGGGAGCTCGCTCATCCCGCGTTGCAGCCGCAGCAGCATCTATCAGTGCTGTCTCCGGGCGTTGTGGAGGTGTCGGTGCCATCTCCCGCGGAGCGCTGCGAGGTCCCGCTGCGCAATCTCCAGCTGAATGGGCAGGAGGGGCCACGTGGGGACAGGGGGGGCTGGGAGGCTGTCAGCGTGCAGATGACACGCAGCTTGGTGAATCAGCCCGGTGTTTGCTAACAACGGCTCCCTGACGCACGCCGAAAGTTTGATCGCCTTTTTAGGAGCACGCAGTGAGTAATGAGTTTGTCATGAAATTGCAAACCAGCTAAAGTCTGCGTTAGTTTCATAATGAAAGTTCTGCCGTGACCTCCGAGATGCGGGCTTATTTTTCCTGGAGTAGTGACAGCAGCCTACTTCACTGCTTCCAAGAAAGGAACGAGGCAAAATACAACACACAGTTTCACAAAGTATAGCCATACAGGTTTTCATGAGGGGGTGGTCCCACTGGCTTAGGAGTGAGGCGAGTCAGGACAGTGACCCATATTTTGTTAGGCACTTACATAATTGTATTTCAGCATTTTGAACTGCTTCGTAAGTCTTTATGTGCTTGCTCCTGTTCAGACTTTCAGTTGGTGTCACAAAACTATAGTGTTGGTCCCATTCCATGGCAGGGGGGGTGGCCACAGGGTGCCTCCATGTAGCAGAAAAACAAGTTAGCCCAGTACAAAGGTTTTTTGTTGTTTTTTTTTTCCATGTCAGTGTGATCTGGAGTATTGTGGGGCTTTGTGTCACACCGCTCCAAGCAGGTGTGTGTTTCTTGTGTAGCTGCCCAAACGGAGAGGCAGAGCCAGGCTAAAATCCGGTACTGGGCTTCCGCTGAAGAAAGAGGACAAACGCATGGCCAAATTAGGTTTCTTCCCCCTCCTGTGCGAAATGCTAACTGGGTCACCAGTTAAAGTAAAGGATCGTTTTTATTGCTGGTTGTTTGTAGCTCGCTGTTTTCCTAATGGTACCACAAATGCAAAAAGTGGGAGCATTTTAAGAGGGTGGTGGTGACCCTGCTGTGGTTCTGCTTGCCCAGGAATTCCTGCCACAACCCCTTTGGCTTTCAGCTGCTTAGAACTTCCTGCAGCCTCCACCTGGGGCTAAACTCCTCCATGCTTTGAAAATCAGAAACACGCCATTATCTTTCCATTAGCGGGAAACGCTTCATAGCAGCACCCATAGCCGATGCTGCCGCAGGTAAAAGGTTGAAACGTGCCCTTGCTGAGAAGCACCGTGAGGTCCTTAGGCAGAAGAGATTTTCTTTTGCAGCCATCCAAAGAAAAATAAGATTTTGGTCTTTCCAGTGCAATTGCTTTCCGCACTAAGCCAAGCAGCCGTGTGAGGAGCGTAGCACGGTGCAGGCACCCATGAGTAAAGTAGCTGCTCACTAATGACCTGAGCATGGAGCATTTCCATGGAGACTAATAGGGATTGGGGTTGCTTAGCTCCTCGGAAAGGCAGCCCCCGCATCCACTTTGCAAATACTTCACAGACCTGGGATGCCGAGCAGGTGAGCATGAGACCATCGTAAATCTTCCACCTGCACCTCACTAAAAATAAATCCATTGTTGAAAGATGAGAGATAGGGTGCAGTTGGGGCTCTCACAACATGGGAGAGTTGCCACTGCTCACCAGTAAGGAGTAGGAATCTTAAAATTTCCCTTGCTGTTTTTTGTTTATGGTATGTTTTGTGGGGGAATATTTTGCGGTACCATTGCCATTAGCCACCCCATTTCATGTCATTGAAGAGGAAAAGTGTGGAGGGCCAGAGGAATGTTTCCTCAATGTTTCCTCTCGCCCTCACGTCCCCTGCTGCCCATGCCATCTCTGGAGCAGACGCGTTGTTAAGAGCCGTGTATTCTCACAACTCTCTTTTCCAGGAAATGTCCCAGGAGCAACAGGATCCACAGACAGAAGCAAAACACAGGGCACTACAGTTCAGACAACACGACAAGAGCATCGACAAGGTTAATTTAAAGAGCGCATGTTTCCACAATGGCAAAACTAACTGCAGAGAGCTTGGACTACAAAATACAGTATTATAGACAAAAGATTAAGACAAGATCTACACATGTTGCCTTGCATTTGTGGTAATCTACACCAATGAGAACATGTACTACAGCTATATTTGATTATGTATGGATATATTTGAAATAGTATACATTGTCTTGATGTTTTTCTGTAATGTAAATAAACTATTTATATCACACAATATAGTTTTTTCTTTTTCATGTATTTGTTATATATAATAAATACTCAGTGATGAGAAAAAAATTGCCTTTCTTAAATTTGCTGTATCTCATAGCTGTGTATAGTCTTGGGATATTGTACATGGACACTAACAAATCTCTTTTTTTTTTTCTTTTTCCAGTTCTAGTGGCAATTTTGAGTCTACTGAACTCAGTAGTAGGGTTTTGAGTTGGTCCAAGATCAGCGACAATTATGGATGTGGGAAAGGTGAAGAATAATTTAACCTACATTGAGGAGGGATAAAATATTTCAGATCCGGAGTCAACTACATTTCGTCAGCCGCCTTCTCCCACCCCATCTATCTTTACTCTCCCATAGCTTAGGAAGTCTTTGCCTTCTAAATTAAATCCTAACCAAAGGGGAAATGGAAATTCCCAGTAACCGCGATGGGAGTGTCGGGGGTAATGTTTCGATTTGGGAGGGAATTAGATGCCTGTCAAGGTGAACCCTATGAGAACGCTTTGCAGAATCTCCAACTCTGGTCACTGGAGTGAGTGAAAATTGCTTCTTACTGTTGATTGAAAATTATTTAGGTTAAAAAAGTTAATAACATAATAACAGCTGAAATGCCAGCACCATTTGTACTTTGAGAACATGCTGATATAATTTATTTTTCAAAGAGAAGGTGAAAACCACTCAGAAAATACCTTATGAATAACTTTATAGGTGACCCTACTCCATTAAATGTAATGAACTCAAATGTTGGCTATACCTCAGGAAAATAGGGGCATGTGTTTTGTCACAGCCACATGATGGACAAGATGCAAAGTTATTTCCATGGTAGCTGAAACTCTCCAAAACACATTCTTTTGAGAAGCTAATATTACTCTAGTTTGTGCTATGAATTTTGAAGGCGACAGAGTGAGATTGCAGGGCAGAGTGCAGTAACTAACTTAACTCGTGCTAGATAACATCCACTCCACTAACTGAGTACTGGAGGACCAGTCACATGAAATAACTAAAAACCCCTTGTAACAGTGTTCATTGTGCTGCTCCTTCCCAGAGAGACTTTGTCTAGGCAGAAAGTACCCATGACAAGAGTTAGGAGGTATTTCTCACCATCATCACTGCACAAGAAGTTGCATTTGGGTCAGAATCGGATCTGGGGTTAGCCAGGATGATGGCTCGTGAGTGTGTTTCCATTTCCTGCTTCAGCATCGGTCTGATCACTCCCAACAGTCACTGCCGACCCCATCGGTGACAGCCCACCCCATCTGGCCTTCAGACTCGGGTGAGGTGATACTTCTACTCTAAGATGGTTTCTGGTCTCCCCCGCCAGCCTGCTTTAAAGTGAATCCATTGCATGATGTTCACACGGTCTCAGTTTTTGTCTTGTTCTGGGTTTCTTGGCTTTTTAAAGGTAATAAAAGGCGATTGGCAAGAGATGCTTCCAGGCACCTGGTCTGTGCTGATTGATGGGAGTGGGAGTGCGGTGCTTTCGCAGGCAGCGGGGCAGATGACGGCGTGTGGCAGCTCTCCGGCGCTGGGCTGCCGGCCTTGCAGGGACCATCTGCTTCTTTTCAGGTTGGAAGAGTGATGGTGCGGGGTAGGAGTGTGCAGCAGAGAGGCAGCAAGCAGGGGTGATCCTAGACCACAGGGACACCTCCATGCTCCAACCCACTATAAAATACTCCTCTTTGTCCCATTCCTTGCTGGTTTTGCCTTCCACACACAGGCCTGGTAGGGGTGGTACGGCATGGAGGGGAACCCAGGCACAGCAGCTCTGGGCTGTACAGGTTTGGTGCCACAGGAGGACTTCTCTAAGGAGACTTTGCAAGTTTCATTAATTAAACTGACACCTCAGGTGGCATTATAATGCCCCATTCAGATCCCTCCATCAGCTAAAACTCAACACAGCGATGACAGCAAGCCCTGCTGAGGCACACGTCGGTGTTGGGTTGAGGATTAGGCAGGGGGTGGCCAACCCTGCAGCCCCCGCTTCACTTTGTGCTTTCTGAGTGAAGTGCTGGAGTCTAACGAGCCTCAAAAACCACAGATTTGGAGCCGAATCCAAATGTCAGCCCCTGCACTGGGACTATCAGATCTGGACTGTTTGTTTCAGTCATATTAGATACAAAAATCAAATGTTAACACAGACACACAGCCACGTAGCTATAGCAATAAACCTAATTTTAAAAAGGCAAGGCTTGGCCTGGCCTAAAATAGTATAGCATCACTTAGAAGTGAAAGTGGGAGTCCGACACACTTCCCAAAGTTATTTGCCTTGCTTTTATTGTGCAATGCCACATTTAATCCCTGGGGAGCCTGTGCTTGCGGGGGGGTGTCAGCTGCGTCCCCAGCCGCAGTGCTTGTCACAAAGCCCTCACACCTCTGGAAACAAGGCCAGTTTTGAAGTACCTGCTGCAGAATGGAGGGCAAAAATGGGAAAGGGATTTTGGTTTTAATGCACAGGGGACAGATCTGAACAGCAGACCTCTTTGGGCCTTTCAAACTTAACCCTCAATGTGCTGGGGGCACGCAGTCTGAAAAATACCAACGTCTTGGGGTTGTGCATGCAGCAATGGAGATTTCTACAGAACATCTTTGCAGAGTTGTACCAAGGGCAGCGGAAAATTCAGAGCCCTGGATTTGAGGTTGCTTTTTCCTTTTCTGAAGGGACTGGAAATTGTATTTGTTAGAGCCATATGCTGTCCAGATCTTGAGCTGTGAACAATCTTTGGGCAGTTTAACTTCCTGAAATGAAAGGAGGTGGGCTGGGCGCGTAAGGACCTGGCTGGGTGAAGCCACAAGGGTGGGAATAGTGCCACGTGCAGAGGCAGAGCCCAGCTCTTCCACCCATCCAGAGCCGTGTGGAGGGGAGCCGACGCATTGCTGTTCGTCTGCTTCTCAGTGCATGCTTGCAAGGCCCCTTGCAGGGCCAATGGGTGTGGGCTTTTTTTTTTGTCATGATGCTGTGGCATCTGTAAGTTACCCCTCATATCAGCACACACTTGCTGTCCAAACTCCGTGAGAGAAGACCTAGATGTGCACCACCACTGACAGACCAGTAATACCATACTCAGGACAGCTTACAGGCAGCACTTGCCACCAGCGTCCCAACGACCTACAGTCACGGGCCAGCCTGGCTGTGGTTTTGCTGAGCCCAAACCACTTGGGTTAAGGTAAAAATAAATCAGGCACTGCTTCTATGATGCTTTTCCGTAAAATAAAGTCAGATCAGCTGTTCATTATCATTCCCTTTCATCCAATGATAGTAAGAGATGATTTACAGACCATTATCATTACAAAAATTAATAAAGGAAGGCTGGACATCCCATTCTAGTTGCTGGCCCCCTGAGCTTGCCTGTCTCCGTACGCTGAAGAGCTGAGATTATGTCAAATGACCAGATGCTGGGGCAGTTTTTGCCTTGCTGCTGTAGCCATCGGGGTCTCACCTCCCCAGCAGCAGGAGATCAGCTCAGCTTTGCAGAAGTTCACCGAGTGCCAGCCAAGAGGGCCACGTGCTGAAGGCAGGGATGCCTAGGCGTGTGCGCATATGTCCCACGCACAGGTTAACTGAGGGGGTGGGTGGATGTGGGCGCTGTATATCGCTGCCTCCTATTTTCCAGAAGCCGCTCTCAAAAAAAAAAAAAAAGCCTTGTCTTCAAAGAGCTCTCTAAAGCTTCTTTGAAAACAAAATGATTAAAGGCTATCTTCCCTCTCATCCAACATCAGACGCATCTCGCACCACATCCTTACTTTCACCCCTTATTATGCATGCAGCTTTTCCGCGGCTCCCAGTTTTGCGTGGGGATGGAAGTTACAACCCCGAATTAAAAGCCAAGTTCATTACTGCACATCAAAGTAGGCGCCGCGCCTCAGCCGGGCCTGCCCTTTCTTTTATTCGTAGGTACCTGGCTGGGACAGGGGTTGGTTGCAAGGTGCATACCGACGTCAGTCCCCGCAGGTTTGTAAGGCAAACTGGGGGTGGGAATGCCCATGGTGGGTGGTGCTGGTGGGCAAGCGTCACCTCAACCCAACTGGAAGGGAGATGGAGACAGGCTGCCCATTACAAGTAGGTCTTTAGAGCCGTTTTATTAATAATAAGAGTATTTTATATGTAATTCTGCTCTGGACAGGCTACAACCTGGCTGTTAAACTGAGCTCTGTTTGACACAGGAGCCAAAAGTCTCATTTTTTACCCCGGGATGCTGCTTCCTGCCAGTGCCACCAAGGAGCCTCTTTGAGCAGGCGCGGGCGGGAGGGACAGGCAGGACCAGCTCCCACCCAGCCGGGCTTCAGGCTGATACTTTGCCTTCAAATGCTCTCACATTAGGTGGGCTTAACTTATTTTCTTTTCAGTTTAATTAACAGTTTTGTCACAGCAGGAGAGCTGTGGAAAACAAAGATGAATT
>WHYT01014147.1:145906-159489 GCA_009806455.1 Tetrax tetrax
ACACGAAAAAGGAAAAAAAAAAAAAAAAAAAAAAAAAAAGCCCTGGGAGATTAAAGGCAAAAAGTTTGCATTAAAAAAGCATTAATTAGGTTTTATAGTCAAGGACTCGAAGATTAGAAAATGTCAGATTGCTGGGAGTCTGAAAAAAAAAATAATAAAAAGGAAGAAAATAGAAAGGCTGGGTTCAGTCTTGCGCAGCCCCTCATTACATGATCACCCACTATTTGTCCCCTGGACACCTCCTTCTTTGGGACCACGGGGCAAGGGCATAGAAGGGCCGAGTGACGTTTGCACTTGTCACCTCTTAGTCTGGCGTCTGCAACTGAGGTTACACACAACTCACGTTACACACACTTCTCGCAGACAGGAGGGATGAACTCCCCAGGTGACCGAGAAGCAAAGCCCATCAGCAGGGTCATGTCGGTGCCCACACAGCACGGATGGGACAGGGAATCGGCGTGGGCTGGTCACACCGGGGCTGACCCTAAATACGCTCAGCCGGTGGCAGGGAAGGAGCCAGCACCCACCTGGCTTCCGGCCATGGAGGAAGGAGATGCCACCACCGCTGCCGGTACTGCTGGGTCCTGGCCAGGGCTAAGCATCCTCCACCGCTCACACCGACCACGGAGCACAGCTTTACCCGGAGCATGAGGCCCGTCGCAGAGGAATTTTCCACTTAATCAAAATCCTGGGAAGAATATGAATGCTTACAGGTTAAAGGAACTTGGCAGCTCTTACTTGTCTGTCATGTCTTTAAGGATTGCCATTAAGTCATAAACGTGACAAAGATTAAAGAGTTTATTAATGTTATTAGAGAGTTGAGATAAAATGCTATGCCTTGCAGGGTCTCTCTCTCTCTCTCACTATTTAATGAAAACATTTTCATCACTTTCTGAATCTATTATACCAAATATTCATTTCAGGAGTTCTGAGATGATTTTATTTTAATTAGAAAAGATGTAGCAACCACCTGAAAGTAATACAGTTAAAATACTTTGCCATGGTTCCCCTTCTCCCCGCTGCCGCCAGACAAGGGTTTCTCCAGCCCCGCCGCAGCGGCAGAGCGAGCCCAGGGTGACCAAAGGGGCGCAGGGAAGTTCCGTGGCATGGCAGGACCGTCACGCCGCGCCCTCCTGGGGACCCTGAGAGCCAGCGGCACCGGCCCACCAACGGCTCCACGCATCTCCAGAAGCCACCACGTCAGCCGCCGTGTCCGCAGGCTGGAACAGGGGTACATCCCTGGGGAGCACGCGAGGGCTGGGAGCACCTTCTGCAAGCACAAGGGACAAAGTGAAGTCCTTGCCAGTGGAGAAAAGCAAGAGAAGGAAAAGAAGCTTAAAAAAAAAAAAAAAGAAAAAAAGAGGTTTGTGATGGCCCACAAAAGGAGCATTATCCTCTGGAAATGTATGGCCAGTATTCACAAAAGCAGAAGAAAATAAGCAGCCCCAGTCCTTTCCTGGTGTGGCTGCTTTGACCTCAGTGGGCAGTACCCCATGGCTGAGCTTTAATCCGTGTTGAGAGCAGGTCCAGCCCTGATGCTAAAGACCGAAACTCAGTCCCTGCTAGGCAGAGCCCAAACAGTTACACTTTTATCCGTGAGCCTTCCCTTCCAGCCCAAGACTTTCTAACTGTATTTGCAATGCAGGCAGCTCACAGATGCGCTTTCTTTCAAACTTTCCAACTAACCCAATTTAATTTGTTAATTTATTCTGTAACCTGATTTACTGTTAATTTATTTTGGTGAGTAAGATATCCCAGCTTTAAGTTCCAATTAATTAAAGGGGAGGGCTTAATGTTTTTGCTACGCAATATCTTCATGCCACATTGTATTCCATTTTAACACCGCGCTGAAGCATTTCCAAAGTTTATTGCCATTAACTAATATAAATCCATACGTCTTGCAAATTAATTTCATGCACGCGAAAGATTGCTCCTTGCAAATGTCCCTTTAAGAGGGGAATATTGGCTATGGCAAGCATTACTTGTTGCTTAGCAACAGCCATAGCATCACTTACGGCAGGTTTATCCTACACAGCAATGTAAAACCCAGGGATGCGGCTCCCCACCCCGTGCCAGCCATCCCTGCAAGTGCTGCTCAGCCCTGGGTTAATAGCTTGAGACCTTGCTGACTTTCTCTTTTTTGGCAGGGGAAGATGAGGCTTGTCCAGTTTTAGGGATCTTAGAAACAATACAATCCTTCTCAGCCAATACGCTGATTTTAAGCAGCAATCCAAAGCTTGGTGCCCTGTTCAGACTGGGATGGCAATGCCAATGCAAGTCAACATGAGCACGAACGCCGGTTCAGGCTGTGACTACGCTACTGCCAGCTCAGCGGTTTGCACCGAAGGCTTTTTAAAAATTTACACATAGTTTGTTGCAATCAACCCAAGATTAGAAGGGGAAAATCAGATTATACGAAGACAGTCCTGAGGGTATCCCGGGGCTGTTCATGTCTTCCTGAAGCCCTGGGAAGCCCCTACAGCCACACCTGTCAGCTCTCATCTCTGTTCTTGCGACTAGCCGGCACCGCGACAAATGACCTCAGCAAGGGTGCGTGTATCCCTGCGCCAGGCCGTCTGTCCATCCGTCCATCTGCGTCTCTGCGCCTCCTCCCCTCGGTGCTCTGCCTGCCAAGCAGCTCCGACAACAACGCTCCCGCTTGCCTTTTCCAACTGCGGGTGCCAGCCAGCTCCTCCCCTTGGCCAAAAAAAGTGGCAAGTATTTACTTGTATTCTAAGAGCACCCATTAGCCCTGCCTTTGGCAGCCCGTGGAGAGGGACCCGCAGGCTCAGGCCCGGGTTTTAAAGCCTTTCTGCATTATCTGTAGGCACGGCTAATTCACAAAAGATGAATGTAGGGTTTGCAATCAAGGGAAAATTAGCATCTCAGCCAGCAGAGAGGGTGAACGTGTGAGCCAACCAGCACTGCCAGCAACCTTGATTCTGTTTTTGGCAAAGCTGGCTGGCTTGGCAAACACAATGGTAATGAGATAAACTGAAATACCAGGCAACAGGACTGCTCTTTGAAGTAATTATCCTCCCGGGCAACGAGGAACAAGATGAAAAGGTTTTTAGAGACATGGTGCGGATGCCCAGGGAACATTATTTGCACGCCTGAAGTCAGGGCTCTGTTTGCAAGGCTCAGGTGCGCCGACACCAAGCAGCCGGAGCAAGGGCAGGGGAGCCCCGGCAGCGGGTACAGTGACAAGGCAGAACACCGAGACGAAGAGGGGTGCGAGGTGCCCAGCTCTGCAGTGCCATGCGCACACGAGAAGAAAGAAGAGACAAGGCAAGGAGACAGCAACACACGGCACAAGGTGCTCCCTTGGGTCGCTTGTGACTTACTGGGTAATCTGCTGGAGTTTCCTATGGGGACGCTTGACTCTAGACTGAATTTGAGGTCTTAGACAAAATTATTTTTGAAGTAACACCGTAACAGTTGGCATCACCGATCCCCCGGGCACCATGTGCCGCGACGAGCGGGTTTCATTTAGAAGAGGCCCAGGGTTAGAGCTGCACCAGCAGCAGATTGCCTCTCGCTCCCCAAGCAGGTGGGTGAGCATCTCCCCGCATCCCACCGGAGGGGATGGGCTGAGAGAGATGCAGGACATGTCCTGCTGCACCGGGGCTTCCACTGCAGACAGCAGGGCTCCTGTGGTACTCTTCCAATACTTACAAGTTAAAATATTTTTTAAAAAAGAGGCTAAATAGGTGACAGCTATATTTTTTTCCCCCACAATCAGGAGCAGGATGGACACAACTGCCCAGTTCCTGCTGAACCTTGGAAGCATTTCCTTCACTCATTCCCAGCAGATTTTACAATTTTTTTTTTTTTTTTAACAGAAAGACTATGAACAGCAAGAACACATGTGAGGACGGGGAGATAGCGAAAGGGAAAGCAGTGAGGATGGCAGCCAGGCAGCCGCAGCAGGGACACATGCAGAGGCGGCAGGACCAGGAGCAGCATGGTGGGACGGGGCAGAGGGACACCAGCCCTGGCCATGGCTTTCCCAGTGCCAGCCCTTCCCTCTGCCCTCTGCCACTACTGGCATTTTGGCCAAGAACCAGAGAGTGAAGCCTGGCTGCACTTCTCCGAATCCCTCAAAAAAACCCACAACAGTTTTAAGAAAGACGGTGCAGGAACACCTCCTGGGGCCAGCTCGTGTCTCCCGCCCCGGCTGGATCCCCACGAATGGTGGTTTCAGGAAGAAAAGGTCTACTCTAGGCAAAAGCCTTACATTTCCTCCTGCACAGCAAATAGTCCCTGTTAGCGCAGAGCCAACCAAGGCGAAAATGTTTATTACAAAGGAGAATTATAAGAGAGGAGTGCCTGAATTCAGAACGAGATGTAAAAGAGGGGAAACAAACGTAAAAAGCTCTATAAAAGTTTTAATGGATCCTTTCAGATGTGGAGTGGCATTTTAATGTGATGTTTTAAATTATTTCTTTTTTTCTTTTTTTTTCCTTTTAGCTTTTAGGCAGACCATTAATCTGAGGGGCTCGTTCTGCCTGCGGAGGAGCAGCGCTTCAAAGCAGGCACCAACCAGAGGCTGGTGGGCAAAGCCCAGCTGGGGTGGAAAGCATCAAGGGGCTGTGAGTGGATACAGCCAGCTGAACCCCCTTCTTCCTGGAGACGGGGTGCTGCCGGAGGGGTGGCGGGGAGCTCCAGCCGGGAGGAAGGTCTCCCAAACACCACACAGCCACTAAGGCCCTCGAGCCCATGGGAGCTTTGCTGCTGGATCGAAGGAAAGCAGTTAATGGGGTGGGTTTGGCATGGAGGGGCAAATATTCGGCACAAAATGGAGCACGTACACCTCCCGCTGCTCACAAATGCACATCTAGGAAGTGAGGCAGTCCTAGCTAGAAGCTTCTCGCATACTTTTCTGATGCCAAGGACCTACTTTCAGGATTTTACTCCAGCCCGTGCAATTCCAGCACATTAAAAATCTCAAACTGTGTGCTTAAAAATCTTTGGCCTATTGCTGACCTTTCCGAAGCCTGGGAACAGCCATTTCTTCTTGCTGATGCAGATGCAGGAAATTCTTAACTCAATCCTACCTGAAAGCCAGAAAAGGAGATAAGCAGGCTAATCCTGAGCTGTCAGACCCCGGGCTCCCTCGGACTGTAGGTCGAGTCCTTGCCCTGCAGACCAGCTCAGCAGTTTGCTCATCCCTGTCTTGACTGTTGGTGTGTGCTTCTCTGGGGATGGGGAGGAAAGCGTCACGCTTTCCAAAGAGGGAAATATTTTGCTGCTCTTCCTTCACTCACTGGCATTTGTGGTGCATGAAGCTGGTCTCTGGCTGCTGCTCTCTTCACAAAAGACCTTGCAGGAGTCTGTGGAAAATGCATTCAAAGAAACATACGTGGTTCATGTGGTGGGTTTTGTGTGGTTTTGCTAGGTTTTGGCTACATAAAGCCCTCTCCTCCTCAAAATTCTAATTCTCTCTGGCAATATGTGATGCTACTCAGCCAGGAATAGCAATATCTTTCAGGGATATGTCTATGTTAGTTAATAAGGGCAAATAGTTTCAAATGCAGTAGCACAGCATATGCAAAATATATTGATTTTGATGCCTTTGGAGACTCTGCTCTGGTTAAAAGGAAATTAAAAAGAAAAAAAAAATGGAAGTAATTTTATCGAGAATACTGTAGTATCGCTTTCATCTGAATTTGGTCTGCTTTTCAAGAAGGGGTCTGGAAAACCAGTACAGGGGGAAAATGAAATCCCAGCCACTCACTCATTAATGAAACAGCAACAAACTCATTAAGAGCAGCGATTGCTGCCGAGGGTGCCCCGGTTGCACCAGCTGCTCTGCGCAGCAGAGCCCTGCCGGGAGCCCCAATTAGGCTGACGGCGCTCGCCGGGGCCGGCGGGGGGCCAGCCTGTCCCAGTAATTTAGAGGAGTTGGGCCCATGCAGGACTGTCACAATGACAGAGACCCTACCTATATTAAAAACAACACTAGCAGTTGCCGCACAAGCTGCTGCGGAAGAAACCCGCGCAGAAGAATGGTGTGGCCAGGAGGGCGAGAGTGCTCAATGCTTATCTGTGGTGCTTTTTCATGACTCACTGACCCCTGTCCCCTCCACCAACAAAGGCTGGAAGTCTCAAATCACCCCTTTTCCCCTTGTTTCACACCTCTCTGCTCTTGGGCGATCATCCCTGAGCCTGCAGGCAGCATTAAAACCACAGATAGCATGAAGAGAGTGAGAAAACGATGAAGTTGATTGAAAACAATCTCAATAAATTAACCCCCCTGGAGGTTAGTTTTGTTCCCTTGCCTTTCAGGCTTGAATAGGCCCACTCTTACAGTCTGCCTGTCACAAGAGACCCATGAGATCTGCAAACACCAGCAATCACTTGATTTTCCTATGCTGCACTTGCTGGAGACCAGTCCTAACCCAAAAGACAGCCTGACACAGGCTTGAAGGACAAGTGGGAAACCTTTGACTTTGGAGCCATCTCCATGTCCGAGAAGCTGACAAGTCTTCTTGTGCCAGAGGTGGAAGCCTAAAGGTCAAAAACCAATCCCATGCCCAAGAGTGAAGAATTTATTTTAGCAGAGGGTGAGAGACATTTAGGACATGCTGCTCAGAGAGGTACGTGGGGCTGGGGTCATGGCTGCAGCACAGCCTGATGAGCTGGCCCTGCTCTCCTCAAGGCCGGGAGAAAGGCAATCCTCAGAGGACAAGAATATAATATACAGCTCTGTTGTTTCAACAATAATATTTTCTAAATGCATTTGCTCTACCAAATGGCACTTAAAAGCCTGGCTACAAATCACCATTGTCATTTCTCCCACAGGGAACTGAATTGCTTCATCCTGACACACATCACCTGCTGAGGCAGTCTCAGCTGCGATGCCAGAGGCTACATGGAGAACACAGGACTCCCCCTACCAGGGCACACCAGAGGTCCAGCCAGCCCAGTGCCTCTGACTTCGGTCAATAGCAGAGGGTAAGAATGTCGGGTCTCTCACCAGGGCTCCCCTGACAAACGCTTACTGCTGCTGCCTTCCAGCAGTCACTCGCAGGCTCTCTTCCGTCAACGCTTCTGGGTCGATGCTGGGGAGAGGCAGCCCAGGGACTCCGGGGTGGATAGACGCTGCGGTGAATGACCCACTGCTGCTTTGAGCAGTGACAGTAACTGCAGGGACTTTGTCTTCCCCCTCTCTCTCCCATGTCCTCCTGATGTCTGCTCACCTGTAACCAGCGATTCTCTAGAGCAGGAACCTCCCTTCTGCTCCTGCTGCTCCTGCCAACAGTTTTCTTGCTTCTCCCTTTCTAATTAGTTCAAATTTCAGGCTCAATGGTTTCCTAAAGCCCATCCCAATCCTCCCAGTTCTTCTTGCACACCTCCATCCTGTCCTCTGTCAAGGACAGCTGTAAAGTCACTTGGCAGCATGTCTTCGCAAATGTTGGTGCATGCTTGTTCAGTATTAAAATTGGTCTGTATTCATGTTGCCATAATTAGTACTTGAATAAAGCAAGCAAAAAACCAGAATACTAAGAAACACTAAGATGCCCCCAAAACAGGAGTTCAGCAGCAAAGCTGAAGTACATCCAAGCCTCTTCTATTGAAAATAGAAAGACAGTGAAGGAACCTCTTGACCATATCCTTCTCTCACCCTTCTGAGCACTCCAGGGACTAGAAGGTAGAGCTTTGTGTGGTTTACACACCAGATTCTGAGAATATTAAAGCTCATTTCAACAGATGCAGGATGTATTTGTGTGTCACCTATTGTATAGGTGCCCTACGGTACATTGCCAGAGCTTCACCAACATTCATCCACACCACTGAAAACAGTATTGCCTATCTGTGAGGTACTAGAAACCATAAAGTCCCCACAAGTCCTCTCGCTGGCTTGACCTGCCCTTCCGCATCCCTGTATCTTTGGCTGCTCTATGTACTTATTTAGTGTTTCTAAATAAACATGTTAATCATAGCACGGTGGACTATCAACACCAACAACTATCCTTCAGAAAACTAAGACATACCATCCTGTACTAAATCTCTGGTCCCACCAGAAGAGTCTCAAACATGGATTATCCCTGCCCCTGTACCACTTTTTGTAGCCGTTCCCTGAAGGGGAACAGCAGAAAGGCACCAGTGACCAGCAGTCACAGAGGGCAAATACCCCATGCCAGAAGATCTCTCCCAAGAGCAAGCTGCAATGATGGCCATCAGATGGGATTTGGTGGCTTGCCCCTTGCTGAGCACCACTTGCTGACTGCACCACATCGCCCCCTGGGGCTCCTGGCACACAGAAAATTAAATAACTGTAGGGCAAGGATCTATAAAAGAAGAACACATCACGACCCCTGACCTTGCTGGACATACCCAGCAGAATTCGGGGACACTAAATAACCTTTGATGACAACTAAGACTGACCTGGTTGACTGGTGAAGCCATGTTGAATATGATAAATACTTCTGATGAGAAAACAAAACCCTGAATCCAGAAATAAACAAATACTTTGAAAAAGGCTCAGATGTTTTCCAAAACTTTAGTTTCTTACCTTGAAATTTCCTAGAAGGGCACACACAATAGATTTTAGACATCCATCCTTACCTGGGTATTCTCTCTTTGCAATGAAGGGAGAGATTTCTTCAAAAAGCTCCTAAAATTAGGCTCTGAAAAGCCTCTGCAGACAACTGTCATCCTCCACAAAGAAAGTGTCAAGGGACACCAGCGAGTTCTTCTAGACGCTCCGCACTGCTGATGGTGAAACCTTGCCTCCTGCCGTGTTTGGAAATTCCCACACGTTTTAATGCACCCAGAAAGACTGCCAAAAGGAGTTGCTTGCCCTTTAAAAGCAAAAACCTTTTAAACCTGAAAAATAATTACATGGATTTCACATGAATTGACACTGGTAATATGCTTTTAAAGAGACGTACAAGACAACAGGCAGAAATACCAAGATCAGAAATCGATTAATCCTAAAAAGGCATTTTTACAGGACAGTCAGAGGAAAGAGAGCAACAGGGAAAGATAACTATGGGCTGAATAACATTGGAGAGAAGATACTGGAAGGTGCAGAATTAACCTTTTCCTAATTAATTATGAGTTGTAAGGCAAAGGAGATCAGCCAGTTGAGAGCAATTTCAGTGAGACAGGGACTTAACCACTTGAAACTGTTTGGCTGTCCTTTAAAAGCAGAAGGAGAGGAAAGGACGTGGCTGGTGTCAGGAAAGGGAGGTGAGATGAAGCCGCGATACCACCCCAGCACGCCAGTCACAGCCACGGCCCAGCCCGCCAGCTCCGGAAGGACCACGCTCCCAATGACAGCCGGGGAAGATTTCATTACAGGATGTAAGCTCACACGATAACGATCAGCAAATGCATTCTAAACAGGGTTATTTGAAAGGCAATCAAATTTTTGCAAGAGGAAAATTATGCGGGAAGTTGGACTTCAAAAGATTTCTTCAACCTCCTATGACCTGACATTTCATATGCTCCTACATTCAGCTCTTAATTCTTTAAATATTACCATATTTAGTAACGGGAGAAGATGTGGAAGTATTTGATGAAGGTATTCGGTGGAGAAAATTTGATTATTTTCTTTTTAGTCTGGATCTTAAATTCTTAAATCACCCAACAACTCACCGCAAACATCCTGCATCATCCCTATGGCAAATACCTTGAGTGCAACACGGCCAGAGGCTTTTTTTTTCTTTCTTTCTTTTAAAAAAACCACTTCATTTTTATTAACACCCACACTCTTACATCTCAAGATGGAGAGCTCTCATGGAGGCAGGACTCTCACGAATGCAGATACAGCAAATGACATAGAGAGGATTCAGGTGGAGAGTGACACTTTGGTCTCTCTGCCTGGTCCTCTCGAACCTCATTAAAGCCGCAGAAGGTGCAGACCTGCTGCCTTGCCCAGTAAGGTTGACTCTGGGAAAATATACAGCCTTAAAGCATGCTGCTGCTTTAGATTGTGCTACCTTGAATTACGTGCTGCCGCACTACACAGAACTGTGGACTAATGTGATGACAAAGAGGGGGAAAATCTCTATCAGCATTTAAGAGAAAGAGAAAGGATGGAAAGAGTGCTATGTTTTAATGCAGAAATTAGCTTGCTTTTTTTCCTTTACACTTCCTATTCAGCTGGATGTTGCCCAAGAGCAGAAGATATTTTTCAGAGGCCCTTGAATGAGATTTTTCATCACAAGTCAGCTATAGAAGCCAGTATTTCCATTCATATTAGCTCCTGGAGTTACATGTAGCTGATTTACAACATCCAGCTTTTTTTGCTTTCCATTCATGAGGGTTAAAAGCTAAATAGCATCAGAACAACACTACAGCATCTTGCTTGCCTTAACCCTGGGGTATCCTCAGATGCCTAGAGATCATTCAGAAACAACCAACCAAACCAACCCACCATAGCACTGCAAAGCAGGCACTGCAAAATAGTTGCTATGATGCCTCATGGTGGGAAATGTAGTAGAGTTATCAGTGAGGCTCTGAGGCTGGGCAAAGATGTTTAGCAGTCAGGAACAAGGCTTGTCTTTGTTCTTTTAGATGTACTGCTTTTTAGGATGCACTTTACTAAAGCACAAGGTCAATTGGATTTTTCTTTCTTACTTTCTTTTTTTTTTTTTTCCATATTGAACGTGAGCCACAAAGCAGTAAAATATTCCGCAGTCTCACACAGCAGCCGCCAAGCTGCATAATAAAAAAGCATGTGAGGAATCTGTTCTATAATGCTAACTAGGTGGCATCAGCTACGGCTTTGTAAATAAAACGTGAGGCCCGTTTTGCTCAGCTTCGGAAGAGCAGAGCCCAGCTGGGAGCCTTGGTGTCAGTCCCTCTCCCGCTCGGGTTTCCGTGGGCTGTCGGAGCCATCGGCCCTGTGTGTGGGCTCCTTGCTGGGGGTGAGGGAGGCAGGAGCGGGGCTTCGTCCCATCAGTGACCAAACCCTACAGCTGCAGCCCTGACCCTGGCCACGAAGTCCTTGGGCTTGCTTTTCACAGCACCTTCACCTGTCACCGTCCCAACACGAAATAAAAACGATTGGAAAAATGTTAGAAAATGCAGTAACACCTCATAAAGTTGCCACGGAAGAGGCTTTAAAAGGGGCTTGATTTACATCAGGTCCCTCAGAAATGGAGTGTAATTATTCAAGACAAAAATCCGGCTTCTAAATGCAAATGCGTGCGAGAGAGCATCGCCCCTGACAGGGAAGCAGGGCAGCGGCGGGTTTTACGGCGAGGAGCTTTCAGCAGAACAGGGACGATGCGAGAGGTGAGGAAGAGCCGTTTAATGTGACCTGAATTAGCAGCTATAGATAGTGCTTCCTGCGTGTTTTACATTTTCAAATAAAAAGGATCTTCTTGTTTAATGGTTAATAAAAATGATTAGTGCTCCCAGGGCACGGATCCTGACAGACGCAGACTGTGCTGGAGGGACCAGCTACAAGACACAAGAGAAGATTAAACCAATTTTTTTTAATGTGTTTTTTTTTTTTTCCTGTGGAGTACATGTCTACCAGCATTTGCAAGTTAATTTGTAGTATAATTATATGTTGCTTCTGTCACAGAAGCAAAGCACGTGTGACGGGCCAGCAGCCCGCCACTGCCACCGGCAGCCTGCGACAGCCCAGCAAACGCTTCGGCAGCCAAGAAAAGCCAAGAGCTCAGAGGTTTTGTATGTGTGTATATGTGTATACACACACACACACATATTATAAACACACATGTATATACATATACACACATACATATAATATTACCCCCACATATAAATATAATTTCATATAAATATATGTGTGTGAGATATATACATACATACATACATATATATATATATATATATAATTTGTTTGATGGATACCGTACAGGAGAGCCAGCTGACTGCCTTGGAACAGAGGCTGCTTTAAAGCCCTCCAGGCAAACTGGCCCAAAAAACTTTGCCCTGCCCGGCTCTCCAGTGTAGGACCCAGCACTGCCACCTTCCTCACAAAAAATAAAATAAAATAAAACAAAACCTGCCAGAGTCTTGGCAACTCTGCAATCAGACTCTGAAAGCTGGGTTGACTTTTCTTTTTTTATTATTTTTATTTCTTTTCATGGCATGCCATGTAGAGGATGATGGTCAGCTATAGTTTTTCTAAGAAATAAAGTCTACAAAAGTAATTGTTAGAAACAAGCAGCAATAGCAAATGCTTGCTGAGTGGTTGCCATAGCGCAGGAGCACAATCTGAGATGTAATATCATTACTAATGCTATTTACTTGGCCTGCAGGAGGGGTTGAGACTTGTGCTCCCTAGACGTCATTTGACTGCTAATACATCAGGGAGCGCACCCAGCCCGGCCCCGGGAAGGGACCCGGTGTGACCCGGGGCACCGCTGCCGGCAGGAGGGTGACAATGCTGCTGCTGGTGTCCCCCTCCACCAGCTGTGCCCAAGGAGCCCACATTTGGCAGGAATGTGAGCCCCCTCACGTGTAGCAGCAGTGCTCGTGCTCAGCACCTCCCTGGCACCCATGGGGCATCATTGCCCCGGCCTCCGATTCACTTCTCTTTTTGACTGAGCTGTACAGACTGCGAGCGCAGGCCTCCTTCTCCTGTTGGGCTTCTCCACGGGAGGGGGAGACATATTGCGTTGCTGTAAAGTGAGCCATTTGGTTTATTAAACGCTGTTAAGGGTGCCCGGAGGTCTCTGCACATGTGGGACCATCAAGGCGGAATCGTTATTATTATGGTTCTTATTAGTCATAGTCATTTTCCCAGCGATACGTCGCGCGTCCAGATGTCTTCTCATCCATCTCTTAAATTTTGCGGTGCCAGTGCGAAACTGTTATGAAGATGGACTAGTCCAAGTCCCGCTTCAAGCCGTACAGGAGCAGAACATTCGTGCAAAAATAAATATATATATTCTTTTAAATTAAAAGACAAACGAAAGAAAGGGTCATAGTTGGCTAAAAATGAATTGCGCGGTGCATAAAAGAGACAACAGATTAGAGAAGATAACGTTTTAGTTTAAGTGTTCCATCATTATTAATTCATTTAGTGCTCTTTATGATAATACCAATCATTTAGAATTCATTTGGTGTTTATGTGGATGTCATCTCGACTTCTGCAGAAATTCCAAAGTAATTCAGCATTAATGCGCTATTAAAAATTGTTACCAGCCACTACCTTCATTACTTCACCAGCACAGACTAATCTTTCTTCCCCCATTCTCTAAATTCAAATTTCAGTGTTTATTTTGCTTTTATCTTTATTAGGGTTTTAAAACATAATGCTGCTATTTAAAAATTCTCCTTATGCTACATTAGTGTTGTCTTTTCTTTGACAGCATCAAAACTATGCAAACAAAGGAGGGAGTTAATGGTGATTTTTCATTTTGTTACTGGCATTTAACTGGAAAACAACCAAAGAGGCTTCCATGGGGACCAAAAGGGCCAAACTGCCCCTGACGCCCCTTTTCCGGACTCACCCCATCAGTGGAGCATCCTTCTGCTTCCAGCTGGGGAACGCCGGGCCAGTGGCTGTAGTAATGAATATTCTGGGTCCAAACTCTGGCAACAGAGGTAAAATGCTGCACATGCACATAACATTAAAAAAAAAAAAAAAA
>WHYT01014147.1:177866-240252 GCA_009806455.1 Tetrax tetrax
AGCCACCGCGGGCCCGCCCCAGGCCCCGGCCCCGTCCCGAGCGGCCTGGGGCGGGCTCAGCCCGAAACCTCCCCGGGGGAGGGGGCAGGCTCAGGCCTTAAGAGCAGCGGCGGCCTCCGCCGTCCCATCCCGGCACAGCCATGGGGGAAGCGGCGGGAGGCAGCGCTGTCCCCCCGCTACCGCCCTCGGAGGCGGTCGGGGGGCAGGTGAACGCCTTGACCGTCCTGGCCTTGTTGGAGAAACTGGTATCGATGTTGGAAGCGGTGGAAGGGCAACAGCGGCAGATGGAGCAGAGGCAGCGGGGTTTGGAAGGGGCGGTGCGGGGTATCCAGGGAGACCTGGGGAAACTGTGCCGCAGCCACGGGGCGACGGGGGAAGCGGTGGAGAAGCTGCTGGAAAAGTCGCGGAAGGTGTGCGCCCATACCCGCGCCGTGCGGGAGCGGCTGGAGAGGCAATGCGACCAGGTGCGACGGCTGGAGCAGCACCACGCCCAGCTGCTCCGGCGGGATCGCTTCAAGGTGCTCATCTTCCAGGTGAGAGGCCCCACGGACACCCCCTGCACCCCACCTCCCCTCACCCGGGCTGCCGGACCCACCGAGCTGACCCCTGGAACTTGGGGGATGAACCCCTTTTGCTAACTCGAGCAAGCGTGGGGAAAGAGACGACTTGCTAACTCTTTGCAAACTTGGGATAAAAAGGCTGTCTTTTGGCTAACTTAGCCAAGTGGGGAGAAAAATGTGCTTTCAGCAAACTTGAGGAAAAAAGGCGGTCTTTTTACTAACTCCTAGCAAACCTGGGGAAAGAGCTGTCTTTTTTTTTGTTAACTCTTGGCAAGCTTGAGGAAAACGCCTTTTTTCTTTTGCCAACTCTTAGCAAACGCAAGAGTTTGCTTTAAGTTTTGCCTTTTCTCACTAACTTTTAGCAAACTGGGGAAGGAGCCCTCTTTTACTCTTGGCAAACTTGGAGAAAGAGCTCTCTTAGCAAACCTGAGGAAGGAGACCTTGTTTTGCTAACTGTTAGCAAACTTGGGAAAGAGGCACTTTTTATTCTCAGCAAACTTACGCAAAGAGCCATCTTTTAGTAACTTAGCATATGTGGGGAAAGAGTTATTTTGTTATGTGTTGGGGTTTTTTTTAAGCAAACTTGTAACACCATTTTTATTGGCAAACTTGAGAAAGGAGCCCCTCTTTCTAACTCTTAGCATTGCCCCTAAAAACTACCCTTTCATCTGCCCTCAGAAGCATGAGAGGTGCAATGTTGCAGCTCCCTGTCACACTCAGCCTCACACCCCACTTTGCTCTCAGGCTGTTCCATCTCATTCAGGGATGAGCTAAAAATTCAGCTAAAAACTCAGCTTTCTGGGAGTCCATCCAGTGATAGCGGCAGTTTGCATATTTTCCCCTTTTTAAGCAATGGCCTGGACAGAACACAGTGTGAGCTTTAACTAAAGCTCATGTCACAGGACATGACTTTCACATCTTTTAAAAAAAAAAAAAAACAAACAAAAAACAAAAACAAAACAAAAAAAAACCCAAACCCTTGACAACCCACAGGGGGAAGGAAGGAAAGTGGGCAGCCCGGAGCAGCCACAGGTCGGGCACATCAGCTCCTCAGGGTAAACTTGTCGGCTGCATGTTACATCTGTCAGTAGCTAACTCTACACCTTGGGTTGTTGGGTTTTTTTCTGTTTAAACAAACCCAAAACAACAGAGCAGAACTTGATTTTAAAAGCTGGCAAGCCTGGTTAATGTACAGGTGCTTCCCCCAGAAAGGAAGCTCCCACCTCCCTGCTCATTGTTCTCCCAAATTACTCTCCAGGCTTGTCAAGCCAGAAGAGGAGGAGCTGTGGCATGTACCAAGCCCAGTGGTTTCCACCCTAGAAGGAATGTGGAAATTACTCCAGGGACTGGGTAAATTAAAAGACACATGTTCTCTGGACTTCTCCAAGTAATTTAAGATCCGTTACTCTAAGTCAAAACACTGCCATCTCCCAGACCATATTAGCTAATGACTCATTCCTGCCTCCAGGTTCAATCCTAGACCTTGAACGTCTCCCATGGGGAGCGTGCACCAGCTTGGCCTGGGGGAAGATAATTTTGTGGCATTTCTGCTACCTGTGAGTGTGAGAATTAAGGCCTTGCTCTTGCAACTACAGCATCTTCCTCCAGAGAACCCAAATTTTAGCTTTTTAAGATGACCGTGTGTAGAAGAAAGAGAAAAACAGAGCTGTGTGTGGGCAGTTAGGGTTGCCTCAGCTGGGGATCCCCATTTCTGCTGGCTAGTGGCAGTGACTTGCAGGCACTGCGCAAAAGTACTGGTAAAACTCACCAAGAAGTTGTGTAACGAAGTGTAACGTAGCATCCCCACAAGAGAGGGTTGGCTTGGCTTTGTTTCCTGACACTAAATAGCATTGCAAAGCTAACACCTGTTTAAACCTCTGAGCCTTCTTTTAACACTGGGTGCACAAACCCAAAGCAAACAAGACAGGTCCCAGAACAGCTAAAGAAAAGCCACTGCTTGTCCATTGCCCATCACTGTGGCGGTACCTTTGGACAGGAGGTCTGATCTTCATTGCTTTTACAAGGATTTAGTTGACTGCGTTGCCATCTCTCCCTGGAAAATATGTTGCTGTGGCGGAGGGGAGATGAGTTTAACTGATCCCAAGCTCATGCAGATGAAGAACACAAGCCTTAAAAAAGAAACACTGCAGTTAAATTCAGTAAAAAAAAATTCAGCTGTCAACAGGGAATTGCTCCATGCACTGGCCCGTCTGGAAAGCCAGGGTGGCCAGGGAGGGAGAGTGGCCAAGGCAGGCAGTACCCAGGGCTTTCTCTGTCAGAGCCTAGGAGGAGCTGGGATTTTCCACTCAGGAAGCAGCTGCACACTGAGGGATGGCAAGCGCTCACGAGGCTGTGCCCACATGCCTGCTGTCAGCCTGGGCAGGCACCTTACTTGTGTGCCCACCTCCTCAAAATCTCCCATGGGGTCTCCTTATGAGGTGGAGGAGGGATGACCTGGTAGTCAGGAAGGCCACCATCTTGCTAGGACAATTGTACAGAGGGAAGAGAAGAGAAGGCGGGCTGGGTTTCTGTACTGCCTTGAGCAGGAATCCATGGAAAAACAATTGCAGGAAGGAGAAGTCGCAGTAATAAACTCATATTGATGCCAGATTTCTGTAAAAACAAAAGGGAAATAAGAGACTTCTCTTCAGTTGGAGGGTTCTTTTCCACTGGAAAAAAAACCCAATCCCAAACTTCACACAGTATGTTTCTCATTAGGACCCCCTTTTCCAGCTTAGGAAGACAGCTGGGTATGAAAATAAAAATACGAATTTATCATTCGGTTCTGCACTCACCATATACCTCAAACTCCCCAATACTTGGTGGGAGCACCAAGCATAGCCAAAACACACGACTGAGTCCAGCTCTGCATTTTATGAAACTGTGCTGCCACTCGCCAGCATCAGCTTTCCCTCAGCGTACACGCTGAGAATGAACTGCATTTAGAAAAGTTCAGCTATTTACATATTTTCCATTAAAATGCTCTTAGTTTTCTCTCCCTAGACTGTCTGCATTGTTCCTAGTTTGCATATATTTCTTTAATTGGTGACACATTTTAATGGAGCTCCACTCCAAGCATTTGGGGATGCAAAAGTTATTACAAATGCCACAAGTGACACAGCAATTTAGCAAAACACTGAAGTGACTGTTTTAAAAATCCTTATTAAGCTTTGGCATTGTTCCCCTCTATTTTGTTCTTGCCACATGACCAGCTTTTTGGTTCTGGTTTGGTGGGGGTTTTGTTTGCTATTTTAGCTGCAGAAGCAAAATGCCAGATAGAAAAGGCTCATGGTTAATTTTTCAATTAAATGCCATGTTTACTAGTGAATAGGAGAGATAAAATAAGTAAAAATTACAGCTCGAGGTCAAGCATGCAGATACTCAAGCCCCTTTCAGACGCTGCTCTTGGTAAATTCTTCGTTCTGAAATGAAGCAAGAGGGCGGTGCAGGAAATTGGCCACTCGGTTGTATCTTGTTGTTTGAGTCACTGCAATAATCTTTTGAAAAAGCAACTTCAAACTCAAAAATGAACAAGTGAGAGAAACAGAAGAATTAACAAACCAATAATGCTATTATTTAACCACTAAATTTCCCACTGGAGCCTTGCAGGTAGAATACTCTTATATGGATTAAGGACAATATCTCATAGGGCTTGATCCAGCTGTGCTGTGGGTGGTTCGGGGGGGGGGACGGGGGACAGTGCAGCCAAACCCACAACAGACTCCCAAAACACCCCAAGCAGGCACAGGATGTGCAAAATGGGCAGCTGGTAATTTCCTCCTCCTTACCTGCAGTCCCAGCCTGCTCCCTCCCCAGACATCCAGGTCTGAAGAGCTTTTATTTGTCTGAAAGAAAGTAGGTGGAGCTATAGCTGTTTTTAGAAGGATTTGTCATCTTTTGACCTATTTTTGTGTAGCAAAACAAGTTTTAGACTAGTACTCATTTAGGCATATAACAGCATCTACAGAGTACAGAGGAGCCTGGACTGCTGTAAGCATGGGAAAATACCATCTCCGCTTCTTGAGGGCCATGGCCTCTTACCACAAATCTAACAAAAATCCAACCCAAAGCACACCAGTTTCCCTTAGGCAGCATCAGAGATTCAGCACTCCCAAGTAAATTAACGACCTGTTCCATCAGGCCGTCCGGTTTTGTAGTATGCCGTTATAGATCTTCCTCTCTGGTAAAAGCTAGGGTTGAGATTATGACCTATAGAAGGCTCCCAGGAATGGCTAATCAAAGCCAGGGAAGGCACTGATCTTAACTTTGCAAGTATTACTACTATTAGCAAGAGTTGTTTTACACAGAGAACTTGCACAAGGCTAGTCAGCTCCTCCATGGAAAAATAAAATTTAGAGTTAGCTACCTACAGTCAAGCTCATCTGAGAAAATGCAAATGCTGTTTTTGAATACGGATGTGGAAAATAAAAAGATGTATTCCTTTCTCAGAATTTTAGATTAGGTCAAGAAGAAAAGATCAAAGTTCTACTTTTTTTTTTGCATAGAAAATAGTTATGCAGTTTGTAAAGGTTGTGATTTTTCAGTGTATTGTTCTCGTCTTCCTAAACAAAATACCAGACTGCTTGAAAAATGTATCAAAACAAAATATAGGTGTCATATAAACTTGTTAGACCAAGAAGTTACCAATAGCTCACTTAAAACATGTTATCAGTAACTACATTTGAAATAGAAATGTCTGCTCCACCACAGAGCGTTCCTACTATACCACCTTTGTATTTTCAAAGCATTTTATTTAATTTATTTTCATTTGCATTTTAATATTTCCTGTAATCCTACGGTCTTTTAGAAACAGGAGGTAGGAAAGCATGTCATTCCCATTTCACAAGCAGAGTAATAGATGCCCAGAGGCTGGTGTTTTCCAGGGCCATGCAGGAAGCTTAGACAGTGAGGTGATTTCTTGAATGCCGCTACTGTCTGATAGCCAGAGACCACCTAGGACCTCCTATTAATTGAATCATTAGCACATTATTATGTAGTATATGTTTGTTTGCTTTTTTTTCTTTATATTTATGGATAGTTTGACAGTCTCACTTCTAGTCAGTCACAAATTTGATAAAAATTGAAATAAAATCTAGACTGCATGCAGTTCTTCAGTTTAATGTGAATACTGCAGACGTAGAGCTCAACTGACCTTGAGGAGAGCCACACAGGCCCATCTCTGGCTCAGACGGCACTGTGATCAATCTCACACGACACCACTTTCCTAGATTAAATACTTTAAAAGTTACAGCCCATCTTTACTCATTAAAATCAGAGTTTTCTGTGCCATTCAGGCACTTAAACCTGCATGTTCAGATGTTTAAAACTGTATGTGATTACCTAGGCTTGGAAAGAATGCAAAGACACGTAAATTATACTTTATACTGAGTTCTCGTGCTCTGGGGAATAATTTAACAACTGCACCCACTCATGTTATCCACATTTCATTAACTGCAGTGGAGAGAAAATATAAATGTTTGTACTGCAGTTACAGCTGTTTTCACTTAAAGCTGGTGCTGGTTTTCTTTGTTTTGTTATCTTGGTCACTGTTGCCGATAGTTGCAACAACATTATATGTGCTGGGAGAAGAGAGCTGGCTTTATTAGATGTTCCATGCAGGCAAAGGGCTTGGAAAGCTTCCTCTGTGCCAGTGTATCCGACTGAGGCCACTGGTCCAGGAAGGTGTGCGGACATCGTAGAAGCAGAGCATATAGACACAGTCAAACAGCCATCCATTCTTTTATACTTTTCCTTTTTCTGTCCTTGGGGGATACTCATCAACACACCTGAATCACAGTCTATATGGACTATTTTGTTTTTAAAAACAACCATGTACAAAGCACTGTGGTATATTCATAAACGCATCCTTATACAGTCTTGACAGCAAATTTAACTGGAGACACTTTTCTCTCCAGTGATCACAACTGTATGCTCAGTCCTGAAATAATGAGCATGAACTTCAAAGTGTATGTGGCCTTTTTTCCCCTTAACTGTACACTCAGGCCCACTAGGGACAGATCTGAGACTATTACAACCATTTCACTCAGCACTTACTGCTTCTCATATCTGAAGATAAATAAGGGCGGGGGGAGAGGGGGGGGTAAAAAAATCTTTCCAATCCATAACACTAAGTGATATTCCATGTACTCCGTCTGAAAGTGATAAAAAAGGTAATGAATACAGAACATGCAGATCTAAGGCGTAACAACTCTGAAAGGAAAAGGGAGTGTGCAAGGAGCCTCCTTTTCTTTGCATGGGCAGATGCCTGCAAAACCTACTGCAGAACAGAGTGTTCATTGTGCAGCCTCTGAACAGCCCTGGGTTGCAGGGCTGCTGTGCTCGTTACTCACAGAAGTCCTTCATTACGAGTTGCAGCTTCTGCCCTGGTTCAGCCTGTTTGGTTTTGGATACCTATTTCTTTCCATGCCCTTTCTTGGTTTTGTTTCTAAAAAGCAATCATTTTCCTGATAGCTAGAAGTGACTACTAGTGTTTTCTATGTGGTGTAATGCCTGTTTATTTTTGTAGGCCTTAAACATTTTTTTTTCATTTTTCAAGGAGTTGCCCTGTCTGTATTTTTTAAATTGACCAATTTACCAACCAAATTTACCTTTTTTTTTTTCCTGCAAATTGTTGTAAAATAGCACATACTCTAAACATCTTGGACTGCATGGCTCTCAGTACCAACAATCCAATTTTAACAGCAGCATACATTTCTCTGAAATACAGTGAGAGTGCCAGCTGTATTTGCATCTAAGGTACACCTCAGACACACCCAGCATCTCTGCAGCGATATTCCCAATCTTTGGTGAGAGAAACTGACAGCTCTGGGGGTTATGTGACTTCTGTAGGTATATACAGGGGTCTGTAGCACAACCTCCGTAGCCACCATCCCATCCCTTCTCCCCAGGAATAGGTGTACAACTTTACAGCTCAACTCTTTAATAGAATATCTAATTTAAATGACAACAGCATTTCCATTCAGTATACATTCCAAATCACTCTGAAAGAGAAATCCTACAGCTGACAGCTCATTAGTCTTAAACTGTACCAGATAATGGTTCAGTAGGCTTTGAGTGGCTTGTTACTGGTTAAATATACTGAAACAACAGGAAACGTTCAGCATCCTTCATCTCATCGTGGGGGAAAAATAAAAAGTAATTGTTCAGGGTTGTGCTCTGTTTGTTAAATCTGTGTCCTGTGAACTATGAAACTCAAATATTGTCAATTCTTTCAGGAGGAAAATGAGATCCCTGCCAGTGTTTTCACAAAAGAACCTGTTCCCAGCATTACAGAAGGAAAAGAGGAGCCTGTGGATGAAAACAAAACACTGGAAGAAACCTTGCACACAGTGGAGTTGGGTTCAGATGATGAAATGTTTCGCGAGGAAGATGATGTGGATGACAGTGCAGAGGAGAAAACAGAAGAATCAAGAGCTGAGAAAATTAAAAGATCCAGCCTCAAGAAGGTAGACAGCCTCAAGAAAGCATTTTCCCGCCAAAACATTGAGAAGAAGATGAACAAGATCAGCACAAAAATTGTCTCACCTGAACGGAGAGAAAAGATCAAGAAATCACTTACTGTACATCATCAGAAATCCTCCTCTTCAAAGAGTTCAGCTTTCAAAGTATCTCCGCTCACCTTCAATGTGAAGAAAGTCCGTGAAGGAGAAAGCGCTGCTGAAGCTGAGGAGAGACCAACAGAAACTACAAGCAACAACCAAGCTGAGAACGAGGATGAAGTGTCCTTCACCGACATGCACTCGGATATGACACCTACTACATCGCTGACCGAGGAGGGTAAAGCCGTAGCCGACTCTCTAGAGAAGGAAACCAGAATGGAAGGGAACCCCATGACGAACAACAACATCGAGCTGTCCATTGTTGAAGATGACGAAGAGTATGCGATGCCTCCTGAAGTTTCTAGCCAGAAACTGTATGATGAAAGAAACAACCCAGTCAGCGGGGAAATGGAACAATCTGACGAAGAAACGACCCAAGCAGCTGTCCTGCAGATAGATCAAACAGCGTAATCAACCCGAGCCTTCCTTCGCCTTCCAGATATGCACGGTTTTACTTAGGCGAGTAACTGGTTTCTGCTACACAGGTGGAAGTAGTGATTCAGTTTCTTCCATCCTTTTCTCTACAGCAGTAATTTATTGCATAGTGTTGGAACACAGAGTGAACCAGGTCAATGACACAGGCTGCAACCTGCTCCATTTTAGGCCGAGTCACTGGTGTTTACTAATTTAGAGATGCTGTCAGCTGGCGTAAGATACCAGCAGGAAAAGAATATGTCTAGTAGAAGCAAGCTGGTCAGCTGGCTTGCTTATAGTTAGGTCAGAGGAATGCGTGGAGAGTAGTCAAAAACGTGTCTGTTCTGTTTTCTTCTCTGTCAGTATTTCACAGCCCTGTGAGTAGTTGTGTATGTAAATGTACAAATACCAATTACAACATTTGATTCCGGTTTCCTTGCTATGCTCCGTGAATACTAACAGCCTCAGTGACTGTGCATACACGTATAGTTTGTTTGAGGCTTTGCTCCACAACGCTGTAAGGCTAACGGAGCAGAGTACTTGGAGGGCAAAGCTGCTAAGTTGGTTCCATCCATTTCAGTGGGGGAAAGATTTTTGCCAGTAGTCTCTCGCCATTCACTTAGAATAAATGACTGGGTTTAAGTGGAAACAAAAAGCTGTTTTGCAAGCTACCAGAGTTATGGAAGTACATTAGTGACAGGCATGAATGTGTGATCAGTTACTGTACCTTTAAGGGGTCAGAAATTGAAAAGAAAAAAAAATAGAAGGAATTTGATAGAAACATGGAGATTGAAGAAAGTATGAAGTGCTATGAAATGTTAAAAAAGCAAAAATAAAACCCCACAATATTAAATCTATACTCCAAGCTTAAAGAATATATACTCAGATAACACTAAATAATTAATTCTTAGTCTTTATAGCAATATACTATCAAACTTTGCACCTGCACAACTTTGTATCTCAGAGTATTTTGAAAATAGCATAATTTATCTTTTTACAAATTATTTCATATATAGAGCTATATCTACACAGAAGAGTTAGGTAATTACAGGGATGTAAGGACAATTTTTTCAAAAAGGTGAAATACTCTTTTAGGCATGTCTAAAGGGAACAACGTGTTATGGACTGAACTTCATGGCAGGGATGAGTTTACATAAGCATGAGTCTGCAGAGCCACAGGATTTGATTGTCTGCTAATAACGTTCATCAAAGCCACCTACCTGCTCTCAAAATTACACGTCTGTAATTTTTCAAAATTCATTGAATGCGAGAGGTGACAGGGTAGTTTGTTCACTCTGAATGTTCATTCCTGCCACTTAACAAAGGTAAGGGGGAAGGGAGGAAAGGGAAGCACAATACCCACAACAGCTACCTTACATCCTTGTTTGTTTATGCAGTGGGTTTTTTTTTTATTTTATATATATATTAAAAATTCTACTGATACTTAACATTGCACTAAAAGGTTGCTTCCTTCAACTTGTATTTAGAATCACAAATTATGTGGGAAATAGAAACTAGAGCAAAAATACCATTATGAAATGATTAACAGATATTACTCCACAAGGGTAATATTTGTAACCAGTAAATCACACTGGAAGTTAGTCAATAAGAGCTTAACTACTAGTAAGAGTTAAGCTCTTAAGTGTATGGTATCATATAGGAGATACTGTTTGTAAGAAAAATCATGGCATAACTCGTGCAGCTATATTTTTATTTCATATTAACTACAGTTGATTTCAATCATTTTTACTTGTAACTAACTACAAATAAAAGCATAACGTAAAACACAGCCATGTCAGTCTTTGGGAGAAGCAGTGGGAGAAGCTGGCAAAGATGAAATGTAAAGGTCAAGCAGTTATTACTTCAGTTCATGTCCCCATAATACCTCTACCATTTTCTTTCACATCCTCTGCTGTTATTTAGCAATGCAAACACCAGCTTTGCTTTCCAGACACTTGTCAGATCCCTAGTCCATCTGAATGTAGTCAGGCACTTTCCAAAATCTGCTAGCTCCGTATGCATTTTTAATTGGACTGCAGCATACTTCTAATACTTTAAATAGTCCTGAAAGCATATTTATATTGAAGTGTATATTCTGTTTATGCACACAGATAAACTCATGTCTTCTGGAGTGCCACATAGTCTTTAGCAGGCTTAGTTTTACTGACAGGCCAAAGAATGCACGTTTAACCTTTATGTAACAGCTGTCAACTTCCCACAGCCACCAAGCGCTAACCAGGAACCTCGGCATCATGTTTACATTTCGCTTTCAGATATGCCTGGTTTGTTTGTTCTGCTAAGCTTTAATTCAAACAATACCCCTGGCCATGCTTTATCCAGTTTCAGAGATGCTGAAACGAATCCCATGCACAGTGCTTTAAGAGCATTACAGCGCTAGCCAGTAAAACCATTGGAAAGGCAGATACTGAGCATCTGTGAGAACTAATTCAAATACCCAGTGCAGGATACACTACACACACAGCCATCAGTTGTAGGACTAGAATAAAATGTTTTCTCCATCACAATCACACATTTACAAGGACGAGCGGGCCTGTAATCCTAATAAGCATGCTTTGCAAGAGAGAAAAATGTTTACTCAACTCGTGAATGTCTGCTTTTGTGCCATTTATAAACCAGAATCAAAAGTAAGCTTGAAATACTGAGATGTCCCCCAAGCTGTTTCTTCCCCCTCCTTCCATTCTCAAGTCCTGACTAAAAGCATTAGTCTGCAAAGCTTAGTGTTTCAGGGACGAGGCAGACCGCGGCACCAGCAGCACTGTATTCTTTCAAGTATCTGAAGTATGTGCCTGGATCTTGTCAGGCTGGCAGATGTCAAGCATATGCACGGGTATTCCATGCTTCTGCTGACAGGTTTGTCTGCATAATTACTTTTTTAAAAACTGCTTGTTTAGCCTTCTTGACACAATATATAATATAGGTACAGCACCTGCCTGGGAGCTCCACTCGTACCATTATTCCTTAGAAGACCTGACCTGTTAGCTGCTGCACAGATTCAGAGTTTGACCTCCACTGAAATCGGCGGGAGCTTTGCACAAAGAAAGAGGGTGTGACAAAGTCCTTATGGTATAAATATTTAAACTAGCAGCACTCAGTGCCTGCTGATACTTCCAATTTCAATGCCAGAAAACCAGCTGACATTTCTGTTCCCTTTTAGGGGAAAGGGCAAAGAGCATCCAGTTGACCCCCACGTGCTAATCCATGAGCCGGTTCCTCTGTGAAAGGGCACAGACAGGGGCTTTCTGGACCATTTCACTGTCAAATAAGAGAGCACAGTGAAAGCCCTCATACGGGCCTGAATGAAGCATGTTTGATAATTAAAGAGCCAGAAGAAAGGGAAGAAGAAGAAAAGGATCAGAAGATAAAATATACCTGTATGACCTTTACACTGATGCAATGAAAACCATTAATTGTTACAGGCTGTAATGCCAAACAGTTACGTGGCTGAGGATTGATGGTCACACACTTTAAAAAAATGTAAACTCAGAAAATGAAGTAATGGCAACTTGTTAGAGTGCAAACTGCTCACTAAGCGACCAGTCCAATCCTGAAAGTCAGTGAAAAGCCTTCAGCTGGCTCAGAGGACTGTGAGCTGTACAATATTTTTGAGCCACACGTACAACTCCTGTGACCATCAGTAAGAGCTGTGTGTGTAGATTCAGGACGTGAGATCTCTCTATCTCCCCAAGCCAATCTGCTTAGCTCATCAACAGAATAAAAAGTTTTCCTGCCATCAGCACAGCAGATGCAACAGTGGGGCAGAAAGGAAGGTTATAGCCTGCTTTTTAGGGTGCATTGCGAGCAAAATGTCAAGCAAAGTTCACACTGCAAAATCTTTACTGTCGGTAACTGCATACAACGTAGCAAGCGTAGCTCCAACTCCTGAAAGCAAAGTCGAGTATGCAAATAAAAAATATTTACTGTGAACCACTAAGACACACAGACTCACTCTGGCTGTCTAGAGGAAGGTGTCAGGTAGTCTTCCTGCATGCAAAGAAAAAGATTCACCGCCTGAGCAAAACAAGCACGCAGCTGTCTGGCCCCAGTCCTGGTTAGAGTTTTGCCTAGGCAACTAAACAACTGGCAGGAAACAACTGCCAGGGCTGCCCAGAGGGTGCTGACTCAGCACGTAAGTATCTGCCACTCTGACTCACGGCCCTCGCTTTCCCAAATAAATGGAAAAAGGCTGAGAGCCACTTTCCACCACTTTAAACTGCCTGTTTCCAGGGGGGTTGTTTCAGAATCTGCATTTGCACCAGCCTCAACCCCAGGCTGAGTCTAACTGCACGTATGAAGAAATTTTAATCAGCATACTTGCAGCTGTCGGTGGTGGCTGATCTTTCCTGCCCTCCTTTTGATCAAAATGCCTTTTTTCCCTTCCTCTCACTCCGCCGAGTCGGAGTTTGAAGTGCACACTAATTCAAATAAAGAACTCTCTCTAACTGCATGTTGAGAACTGATAATCAATGTCATCTTTAATTTTTCTTACATGGTTATCCCCTTTAATGGAGTGCGCTGCAGTAACTGAGAATAAATCTGCTTTGGGTTAAGCCAGGCATTGTTATTTATTTTTCTTTCAGATCAGAGATTAATATTGCTGTATGACCATTGGCACTAACCTCTTTTTCCATAGCAACACTAAAGAGAACATAAACTATGAGTCATAATTCCTCTCTGGAGGACTTTTTTGTAATTATGATCATTCCACAGTTCCTAAAATATATTAGCTGATATACAGCTCTGGTATAACAGCTTTGATTTTCCTTCGTTTGAACACAGAGGCAGAAAGAGACTTCCATTATTTTCTCTTTCTCAGGCTGAGCTAAACACCATACGTACACCTGAAGTACCATACATTTGTTATTCATTATAAACCCGTGGCTCCTAA
Source organism: Tetrax tetrax (assembly GCA_009806455.1). Lineage (NCBI taxonomy): Eukaryota > Metazoa > Chordata > Aves > Otidiformes > Otididae > Tetrax > Tetrax tetrax. The sequence continues at coordinate 191,366 of WHYT01014147.1, forward strand.
AAACTCCATGGCAATGTTTTCCTTATAAAGGTGGAACAGGTTTCCTTGCTTTCAATAATCTTAAATGATACTGACCTTCTAAAAGAAAACTTGTGTCCTTCCCAACACAGTTAGTAAATTGGGGTCTGACAGCTGGAACTGATCCAAACTAGAAACAATATTATACTGGGTGGCAGCAAGGTTGCAAATTAGCATTGCTCCTCTGCCAGTCAGTAGCTTTAAACGCTCCAGAATTTTTTCTGTCACAGAACAGAGCCGCAATATACAACCCAAATTCAGTCATAGTCATGATGCTCTTTACTCCCTTCAGTGAAAACCTGGCCTTGGAACAACTTACCCGTACAGCTCCTTGGAATATCTCAACAGATGATCACACCAGGTCATCACACGAGATATTGTAAGACTTTTTTTGTGTGTGTGGCTGTCTCCTACATTTCCCTTAAAACACAGTCTACTGTGTGCTGGTGCAAAGCGCTCAGAAAACCTATAGTGTCTGCTGCAGAAGAGGAATTAGGAAAGAAGGTAAAGCAAACCCAAGGACACACACCTTTGGTCAATAGTTATAAGCCAAAATGGAGAGGCAGAACAAGCCTGCGTCTCTCACTGCTCTGCAATGCAATCCCCACAGCTAAACCAAACCCAGACTGCATCAACACAAAGGATACGTGGCTCGCTCTTGCCTTGCCAGCGTGTAGCAGCACACACATGCTCAGGCTTGTGCAGGCACACAGCTAAAGAACAAAACGCTGACTAATATAGTATCAATCACTCTAGAGACTTGTACCCCTCCCTAAAGGTTTGGGGATAAAAAGACAAACCTTCAAATTCCTGAATGCAGGGAGCAGAAGGTCATTGTAACGCCCTTTGCCATTAACTCCAGTGAAGAAAGTCTGGCTTTATCTTCTTTCCGCCCTTCCACCCACGCTTCTACACGTTGTGCAGAAGTGCGGGTGACGTGAACTGTGCTGGATACTGAAAATGTGCAAGACAGTGTTAGGAACAAAGAGCACACAGGGGATGTCTGCTTCGCACACCATGTACACATACCTCATTTAGATCAAGTACCAGGCATACTCTAACTACAGAACAACGCTCCATTCAAGCAAATTCATCTTATTTCTCAGCTACTTAGCTCCTGATGTCCTACACTATTCATTTAAAGGGAGCTTCAGCATCTTTTCAGTACACTGCCAACTACAGTTATATATGCCCTTACATTACTTGTTCCTTTTGACATGCCTGTAGGCAAATGAGCCCCATGAGGGTGACAACACGAGCTGCATTAACCAGCTGCCTGGTCCCTGAATCATTACAACTCAACACAGCGCTGTGAGAGACATGGAAAAAGGGACAGTGAGAATGCCTGACGAGCAGCAAACAAGTTACGAACACACAGAAGTTGTCTGCATTTGCAAAGTCAATTGTCACTGCCACACTACCACAGTGAAGGCTACATGCACTTTGTGACTCCTTTTAAATAACTTTCATTTTCCTACAAAGATTACCATTTTATTGTTGATGATTGCTGCAGATTGGAAGCCAGTGAGCAGGCTGTGACTGAAAACATTAAGAGGTGATACGTCATGTAAGACCTGTGTAAATAGGTCCAACCTAAATTTGAAAAGAAGGGGACTTCTCTTTGCCTGTCCAGGCATAAGCTCTTTAGAAGAATGACTGCGTCCTGTGCGTGCCACTGCACACCTCTTCAAATGAAAGGCAAGCCTGCAGTATGTGGAAGCATGCATTTCTGGGTTAGGTTTAACAGCATGGAGATTTCAATTAAAGCAAGATCATGTTATGCAGTAGCTCTAAAACACTATCTATGACATCTATCTGTAATATATATGACATCCAGTTTCAAATAAGGTGAGAACCTGGAAAAGTTTTCATGGATTTTGGAGTGGTTGTAAATTCTCTCACTAAAAATGAAATAGACCGACAGGAACCTATAAATCCAATCCTAAAAAACAATCCATCAGATTGGGTTTTTTAATCAGTCCCCATTACTTCTTAATAATACAATAGCTGACATCCAGCTGGGAGTGGAGGGAGGTATTAAGGCAGGGAATGTGTGGGAGGAGAAAACTAATATGGAAATGTGGATAAGAAATGGAACGCTGGGATGTGCATGAGAGAGGGAGCACGTGAGGGAAGGAGTTGGTGGGAAGGGTGTGGAACTGAAGAAAGAGCTGAAAGGCCAATGAGAAAGAAACACCAGCAGAGCACCCAGAATAGAGATAAAGACCTCAGGAAGAAAGGATGAGACAGAACCAAGAGTCACCAACAAAACAGGGAAAACAAAGACGAACAAGAGCCAATGAGGTCTACGGTTCGAAAGGAGGGAAATGGGAGGAGGGAATCAGAAAAGACTGTGGGATAGCTCCCATGTAAGAGACAGCAACAGTGAGGAAAGAGCACAATATTTATTTTATCATCTCCCTACCTGCCATTCTGTATTGCTGAAGCAGTGCCCAGGACTTAGGTCTAGAAGTTATTTTTACTGTGCAATGTTGTCAATATTTTTTGTTTTGCTTGGATTTTTTTGTTTACTTTGAGGGAGGAAGGATAGTCAGCAACAGGCAAAAGCAAAAACTTATTCGCACACATCAAAATAGCTCGGCCTGAGCCTCCAAAAGCCCGTGCTGGGAACAGCCCCTTGCCGGGTCTGCTGCACAAGCTCATGCAACCCCATGTTTGCCATGCCTACTTGCTCCCAAAAAGGCCTCAGGGAAAGGCAGTTAGGGGGGAAGAGTATAGATGCTGCTAACAGCAGGATGGGGTTTCCTCTGGTCCAGATATTTTGCTAATCCTTCCTGAGTACAGACCTCCTTGGAGAAGCGGAGGCAGGATCTGCTAGAAGCACTGCGGAATGCGCCTCCAACAGCTGGATTGCACTGCCAGATGACTGAATCCTAACGCTTTGCTGGAACGGAGCCAGCAGGATTTCTTTGCTATTGCAAACAGGTTTTTGGGAAGGCAAACCCAGCTCTCCTCCTCCACCGGGCCTGAACCCCTTGCTTTGCCAAGAAGTCTGCTATATTAAGATACGAGGCAGCCATGCTGGCTGGGCCACTTCTCCTTCGTGCTTGCCCTCCCGTGGGAGTTGCTCCATTCTCACATATCTGCTGAGAAACAGCTTGTTCTTTCTGGCTTTCTTCAGTTTCTTTTTTTAGTGGTGCCTTTCTGCCACTTTGCACAGCAGAGGCCAGGTTCTGCTCCGATGCCAGAACGAGCCCCCATTCTTACCACACACCCCTCAGATCTGGAGCAACTTTCTCCTGCTCCACTCCTAACATCTCCTAGGTTGTTTCCTGCTGATTTCTTGCACTTTTCCAGAAGCTCTCCAGTTCGCTATATAACTCTTTCATAAAATGAAAGGCTCTACTACAAATTCCTGTTAATGTCTGACAGGATGCAGGTTAATGGATACAGGGCTTTTCATATCTGCCATCTGGATCATTTTCTACAGAGAAGACGGAAATATAGGGACAAAATGATGAAAAGCTTTGCAGCCCATGGAAGGAAAACCCGAATTAGGAATCTCCAGAAGGGAAACGTCTCCTCACATACCAGTCTGCTGCTGTCAAATCTCAGTGTTTGAAAAGAAGGTTTCCTTCCACAGAAGAGAGGAAGGGGGAGATGTATCGAGAGATGAAAATGACAGTGGGAACTCAGGAGTTGCTTCTTTGCCACACAACTCTACAGTGATATATGTATCTCATACATGTGGACATATATGCATGCACATATATACACGTGAGCCATACATATCTCTATATGCATATTTGTATACCCATCCTTACTATTTAGTACAAGGATTAATGTGTGAAACCTTAAAAAATATATTTGGTATCCAATACACATTAATTTTGAAGACATCTGCACATCTATAACTCATTTTATAAACTAATAAAGACATAGTTCCTCAAAAGTTTTCCTCCTGACATTTCTTCTAGTGCCTATGCTATCACGGTATTCAGCATCTATCCTGAAAAGCTAAACAACTTCAGGCAGTCCTCACTTGCATGATGTGACAGTAGTCAAAACCTGTGCCAGCAGTGGGACGCTAACAAAATCCACATGTGTTTTAAGAAAATTAGAGACAAGAAAACTTGAATTGGTAGTTCTTGATCATATCTGAGAGTTACTCAAGCTGCAGCTCTAATAGGAGTAATTTAACATTACAGAGAGTGTTTCACTTTATGAGGATTTCACAAAATCACTTTGCAAGTCTTTCACACACAGTTTTGTGCAATGTTTTTCAGGCAGAGGCAATGTTCACCCTGGGATAGATGCAAGCTTGCTCTGCCCATGCTTCAAGCCAACTGGAAGACACGTTAAATGTCAGACGTTGCCCCCAGCTAACACGCCACGTCCCTCATGAGCTCAAACGGGGCACTGCGCTAACGGCATCCATATGACGCCTGGTCAGCTCAAAACGCAGACAGGGTGAGGTCATCTCTGCCTGGACAATATCGTTAGGCAACGCAGCCAGAGAGCTTTGCCTGCATGAACAATACAGTTGCAGGGGGGATTACTCCACTGTTGCTCTGTTAATGCCTAACCTACCCCAAGTAAGAGAACAAAACAGATCTTCAGACTATAATTGCAAAGAAACAAACATCTGGCAAGTGTTTTGCCAGTAGTAAGTACCAAAGTTGGAGAAAAAAAAGTCCACTCAGAACCGATATGATTTGCTTGTTGTAGCAGAAAGCATGGCAAAAATTCCACTTTGATGCCATCCTACTGGAGCAATCTGAAAGAGTATTTTGGCTCTATAAATCCTAACCATCACACTACAATACAGCGCTTGGTGTCTGCTCTCGTTTTCTTTGTCCAAGGCTCCAATATGAGAGTAAAGAAAGGATCAGCTAAACTCTGCAGTGGTTTTCTTCTAGTCTAAATCCTCTGGGGAAAGTGGCATGAAGTACTGCCTGTGGACTCAGCAGCAAGGCATGTGCCTGCCCCTCCATGATATGGGGGCCCACCCACCAGGCCCTGGGAAAAGCTCACAGTCAGATTTGTCACCAGCAGCAGTTCTCTGCCGTCCAGATGACCACAGGGACTTGAGGTGGAAGACGTGGCAAAATGCTTTGCTGACATTCCTGAGATCCACAGAATAATTACTTTGTGTAGGTAAGGAGGAGCCTTTAGCCTACTTCCATACCCCCACTATGATGGAGACATTTTATTGTTTAAGACTAGATATTATTCAGTCAGTTCTACCATCTTTCTCCAAATATTATTTTCACTCAACAATGCAGATGGCCAAATACAGAAAAAAATCATTAGCTGAAAAAATTATTTGTCAGGAAATAGGGTTTCCTCTTCTCCACCTAATGCATTCCAGCAAGTTCCAGTTGCATTGCTTCCTCCCAGTATTTAACTTGACAAAGCATGTGGTGAGCCTGGCAAGAACCTGAAGACGTCAAATGTTCACGATTATCAGCATTAACAGTTGTTATTGTTCTTATATCAATAGTTTTAAGCTCACTCTTAGCAAGAAATGTTTCATTTTTTCCTAACTACTGGAAATTTCTTTTGCACAATAATCCTCATCCATTGTGATATTTTCAGAGTTTCATGTTTAGCTTTGAATGCTACATGAATACTGCCTGGTGAGGAAAAGCCTGCTACATTTAATATATATTACAGTTTAATTCTTAACTGGATTTAGTATAGTGATCACTTGTTGTTGTTCATTTCCCAAGTTGTATTGCTGTGGCTGCTGCCTTCTAAGTTTCTTGCTGTTTCCCATCCATATTTCACTACCATTACCATGATTTGTATTATCCGATTGTTTTTTTTGCCAGGTTTCTACTAACCTGTGCTAAATTTTGCAGCTACCTAATACCCTTTGGGTTTTTTTGGTGGCAATGACTGGGGAGGTGGGGTCCTGACATCCATCAGCAGTGGCATCCTGGAATCATTTGTTGCACCATCCATTTATTTGCATTTATCCAGACCATAGAGTAGAAGTCCTTATGTTGCTGCTTGCCTTCAAATCTGACTGAGTTTGTACATAAGGTACTCAAAAGTGCCATTTCAGAAACAAAATCATCAGTGGTTAAACTGAGTAAGAGGTAAGTATGGGGAGCTTAATTCTACTCTTGTACACGTGGCTGCAGTTTTGGAAGGGATGCAATATGTAAGCTCTGCCTATGCTGTGTAGCAGAAAAGATGATGGCTCCCTGCACAGCTAGGCTGGGATTGCAGAATTCTTGTTTGTAGGAATACAGAAGTGCTATTTGAGCTTCGTCAAAAGACAAACTCTTCACTACCTCCAGGACTAAAAGCCTGACCCGAGAGTCAACTGATGGATTCAAATGAACTCCAGCATGCTTTGCATTTGATTAAAACCAAGATCTCCCTCTTTGCCGTAACTTCCCCAAATACCTTCACTACGTAAACTACCATTTCCGAGGACTTTCTCTGAACGCAGATTGAATACACGTCTGCAAGACATTTCTTTGGATTCAAGGTAAAGTACCTAGATACTGTTCTGAGGAGTATGATACACAATATCTCAATTCTCACTCAAACAGTTCCTGTTTATCTTCACGGAGGACTAACTCAAATATTAGCTTTTGGATTTGATAAGGGACGCATTAAACAAACGCTGATGCCTGTATCATAAAAAAGCTGGCTCTCAGCCAGATAAGTGAAGCACTGCCTACAAGTAATACTACATTTAAGCTTTGCTTGCAGTGGTATTTTCTTCTACAGCCTGCATTTTTTTTCAGTAGTGCATAAGCATATCTAATAGAGTAGCTTACAGGGAGATTTCAATCACCCCCTAGCACATGACAAATGAGACATTTCTTACGCCAGCTCAGCTGCACGCAGTACTCCTCTCCCTCCTGAGAACTCCGGTAAGAACTTCGGGTCTGAGATACCATTTTGATACGCCATTATCATGCAGTCATGAAAGAAACAACACTTTAATTGTTTTCTATCCGTGAGATAATTAATTACTCCTCTCTAAAATAGAGAGGCAGCAAAAGAAGAAACACGAATACTCATTTCCTTTTCCAGTCAACAATTAAAACACTTGTCAAAAAATGTGACTATCAGTAAAATCAATGTACAATCTGGTAATAGCTTGACACTTTAAATATTGCAAAACCTCTCACCTAATACTTTCAACTAATCAGCCTTACTAAAGTTGAATGGTTCCTTGAAATTAATGGTGCTTCCTGTGGACTACGCTGCTTCTTGGCATGAATTATACAAGCAAAAAATCCCCATGCTTTACAAAAAGATTTTGAAGTAGATCTACAGTAGCTCCCAAGGAGCTGCTTCTGATTTAAGAAAGAAAAAACTCAACAAAGTAACCAACAAAATAAAATAGAAAGAGAGGGGTAAGAAAAGGTCACACTTAACAGAAAACAATGAAAGTTTCCACAGGCATTTACCAACTTCCTTACCATGCAAATGTTTAAATGCACTCTTACCAGATCTTCCAACAGATAGCAAATATTTCACCCCTTGAAGATGACATCCACATCTTCTCAAACCCATATTTTACCTCAATATTTTCTGAAACCACAGGCATAGAGTAAAAATACCAGAATTTGACACTGGAACGTGCCCCCAAACTGTGCCACGTGAATGTAGTAACTCTTTTGAAGCTGGGCTTACAAGCTCCTCCTCCTAGGACTCAGCCTTCTGCTGATCACGTCCTGAAGTAAAATGCTGAAAGGAGTTATATCGCTCACGTTGGCCATAAATATCAACAGCTCTGTCACTCATTTAGTACCTAATGTATTTTTCCATAAAACTTGAGAAAGAATACTAAACTTCACCCCATCGCTGAGGAACCATCCCCTTTCATCCCAGTCCCAATCCTAATCAATTCCCTGCACAAGAGGCTCTCAATCTTGACTGTGGCTCTCAGATACTACCACAATAAAGAGTAAGTTGTGGAAACAACAACAGGTTTCCCCCCGTGAGGACTGCATCCAGGCACTTGCCTCACAGCGATAAGCGAGCATCCAAACAATCAGAGGCGCAGACGGCATCGCTCTCAGAATAGTTCCTGTGTTCCTGCGTCTCATGAGAGGTGAAGGAGAAGATTTCCCTCTCAAGGGCCACCGCTATGCACGCACACTTTCCTGAGCCCTGACTCACCCCTGGCTCTCATTGCTCAGCCTGCCCTGCCCTCCAAACAATTCAAACGAGAAAACACCAGAACTGGGAACAGCACAGCTCACTTGTGCACTATTTGCCACAGATTTAGTGTGCTCTCTAACCAGCCCCCAGGTTCAACAGCATTGCTTGTACCTGAGCACTGTGCAGGGAGCATTGCTGAAACGGGTCATTGCTGATGAGGGTCACCTCTCAGGGAAAAGCAACGCTCTATTTCAGAAAAACTAGCGCTAGCTTAGAGCCTAAGGTAGTGAGAAAGAAAGGATCAGTACTGTCTTTTCTTCAGGCAGGCAAGTATCCATTAGAAAACTATTTGCAAAGGTTTAGGATAGACTGTGATACCTGCCAGGTGAAATAAAGCCCTGAGCATCCTCAGCAGATCTTGTTCCACAAGCAGGTAAATAAGCTTCCCACAGCCAAAGCAGCACGACACCCAGCTTTTGACTCCCATCTAGCAGAATCACCCAGGAAACAAGATTTATTTTGCTTAAGGGTAAAGAAGGCCTGTTCCCACAGGAGAGCTTCGCTTCCTGCTTTGGGAAAACTAAATAGGTTGTTTATGTCTGCTACAGCCTCATAAATCCATGTCATCTGCTGCCTCAGGGAGAGCCATTGCTCCTCTGGGTGATTTTCTCCCCCACTTAGAGAAGATGAACAGCTGGTTACATATATCACAGCTCCAGCAAAACACTTACCAGTAGCCTGATGCCACTGAAGGAGCAGGTTTCTGTCATTGAGACCACAGGAAAGCAGGAGGCAAAGCAGAAGCAGCTTGTTTTCTTTTGCACCAGCTTTTTCAGGTCAGAAGACAAAATGGTAGACAGAGTGGGCTTTGGTAGTTGGCTTCCCAAATGGAGCTAGAAGCAAAGCAAAGAAACCAAATTTTAAACCTGCTTATGAACATCAAAGTAATTAGAATTTGCACGCACAAAAAGTAAACTCGCATTAAAAAACTGCACAGGCATAGATAAAACAGATTCTGTGCTGAAGACAGCAGGCTGCTGCAGAGAGGGAGAGACGGTGCCTCATGACAGATGAGCTTCCCATGCAGTTACACATGGCTCCAGTGCCAGGGTCGCGTCACGTGGGCAGCATTGCTGCTCAGGGTGAACGGCACCAACGGCTACGGTGCTGCAAACTTTCAATTACCCACGGCACAGAACCCCCTGTAACCCATCCCCATTCAGCTGCAGCCTGCAGCCTGTATACCGTCTGCAGGTAGGTAGCGGCTGGCTGCGCTCCGGCATCTGGATCCCACGTTGTCCAGTGCAGCTTCTGACTCAAGGGTTTTGTCTCCAGGGTCAGCCTGAGCCTTCGGGAACCTGGGCTCAGCCCTCACGATACAGACATACAGGCAAAAATATTAATCATCATGAGCAGGTTTAGTAAAACCAGGTCACTGCAGAGCTCCAGGAACTACGCAGCTCTGAGCTTTTCTCCAACAACACATATAGCTCCACCGATACCAACAGAGAGACATCAGCTCATACCCACTGAAAATCAAGTGCAAAATACATTAGGGTAACACTGGCATTTAATAATTCGCTGGTTATAAGAATTTTTTAAGACACGCAGTTTTGCATGCGTATGGCAAGTTTCCAAGGAACATAAAGTTCCTTTATACTGGGGCAGAAGTACTATCACACGAGTTCTCAACAGCCTGTTTTTTCCTTTCATAGCTGGACGTGTCAAACAGACCACAACCAGCAGATAAGAAATGCCTACAAAATCAAAGTGCAGATTAGAGAGGCAGCAAAGGCAGCTGAGAGAACCATCTACCGCAGCTGCGAGACAGATCAAGGGAGCCGAGAAAAGCTAAGTGCATTTTCAAACTTTACATGACATTCAATCTATGACATAAATAAACAGGGCATTACAAGGCTGTGAAAACACTGATTTTCTTTCCTGCTTGTTAGCTGTGGACTCTGTGACATCAGTTGTGGCTAGCACTGCCACTTACGATGCCGAAAGGAATTAACATAGAGCAAAAATAAATTAGTCTCAGCTTAGAGGGAAATTTTCACGTATCGGCGTTTGGGAGGATGTATACGTCTGTTTTTCAGCAAACTGTCACAGCAATATTAACACCTAGAACTATTAATACAGGAGTGCTCTGTGATTCAAAGACATGCCTGATGTGTAAATCTTTCCCTCCGATAAATGCATTCCCTAGAACTAAAACAAGTACAACCACAGCAGAGTGTACATATCCAGGAACGGATTTATGTCATGCAGTGTCAATGTAAGGAATGCAATAAACAATGCACGGACAAGGCCTGCAGTATTTTCCAGGGCTTTAGAGTTACAGCTCTCATCAGGGACACTGGCCAAACACTTTGTGTAAGTGAAGCTATGCAATACGGAAGTGGTCCCTAGTAGAGACTCAAAAAAGGGCATGAGATCATTAATTTCCCCAACGCAGACAACACAGGGCTCTGATCAGGCAGCCCTTGCCCACACTGGTCAGCACCTGAAGCGGCAGGATCTCCCACGAGGATGAAGATCAGCGTTTATGGGTACTCTGTGGGCTTCAGGCAAGCAAACATACTACATCTATGGGAAAACTAAACCCAGGGACCTCCTCTCTGGGATCACGTGGGCAGATGAAGCAGCACCAGCTAATTCCCTTCAATAACGCATTGCTTGTTAAACCAATTGATTTGTGTTTGCAAGTGAGGAAAATTAGCATATTAGGCACCAGGTTTGGTTTAATTTTCCCGAATTTCCAGGTGGGAGCTCCAAGCAGTATTTAACTAGCAATCCCTCTCCATCTGAGCTGGGTCCACGCACATGCACGCCAGCCAAATTCTGGCAGAGGCTTATCACATCTATAACAGTGAGACCATCACCTGACAACCAATGCCCTGTAACACCAACTAATCTTGAAGAATCTTGTAACAGCCATTGAGATTTCTTAGCTGCTCCCCAGAAGGCAGGCCACAGAGCCTACCTACTTTATCTTAGCTTTGTTCTAGTTAGAGACAAGAGTACGCTGAATAAACATGGCAGGAATCAGACTATGCAATTTCTGAGTTTAGTGTCAAAATGGATATGTAAATTAAAAAAACCCCTTAAAGATCATCTTCCTCATGTTCACCATTATAGCCCTTCAATCCATAACAATCCTACCATCTGAAATTCACAGTTTCCAAAATGCATCTTTCTTCTTGCTATGAGAACAGTGACTCAAGGCAAAAATATCAAGTGAATGTAATTGTGTTCCTGATGTCAAAACAGGAACAAAATCTAAAAGTAAACAAATAAAATTGACATGTCATTCATCCTTCCCTGCAAGAGAGTGGCATGATGCACTGAGGTCCATAAGCTCCTTACAGCACAGCTTCTTTTTGTATGGCTTGAAATACCGTACTTTCAAGGACTGTATTTTTTTCCCACTCACAATAAACTGAATAAAATGGGTTGGAATGAAATTGCCAAATGTAACAAAAACTTGCAGAGCCATTGTTGCAGCTTCAAACATAAACAGCTTTTAAACATTTCTTGCTCCATCTCAGTGTGGCTGAAGACACGTTTATGCTGCAGTGATGAAACTACTACAATGCACATATGGTACAAAAGCTAAGAAAAACATCCAAGGTGTTATTAAGTGTCAGTAGAAAATCTTACAGCACTTAAAGTATCCAGTTATTTTTACCGGAGGTTCTGGTGATTAACAAGCTGTGAATGTCAGATCCATCTAACTCACCCTGAAAGTACAGGAGACGGAACCAAGGAACAGGTCCTTAGCACCACTTACCAAAAGAATATAAAAGTAAGAATTATTATTATTGCTGGTTCCACTACTGCACTTCAATTAGACTGAAAATCTCCCCTCTGATAGCACAATGGTGAGTCAAGAGCCTCAGGAGATGAAACAACTAGCATTACTCTCCAGTTTAGCTTATATTATACCTTGCAAGATGAAACTATTAGAAATCAACATTCTTTGTACTCCTGGCATACACAGGTGCTTTTAATTCATAGCTCTGCCTTCTCCTCCCCTCCCCATGAAAGAGGCGGAGGGTTATGAATATCAATTAAGATAAGAATATGGTGCAAAATGCTTAACATGCCTCACTACGTACTATCAACAGACCACATGCCTGCACAGCGAAGCATCAGGCCAAGGCAGGAGACAGCATCTGCTTCAGGAAAAAGCATGTAGTCAGGAATTACCTTTCAGTGGAAAATATTTAACCAGATGGGAATGTTATACATTATGCTTCCCGTTACTGGCGACTAAAGCTCATGGTATGAAATCTTTTTTTTTCACAGCACTAGAGTTACCCCACACTTTTAATAATTAGTAGCACTATTCATTTTTTCCTTCCTCAGCTGTACTTTCAAGCTGCCTATGCAAGAACCACTGAACTATTATGGTCTGGTGACCCGCTTAGCACGAAGGCAGGCGGCAGCCAGCAGATAAGCAAGGGAAGAGGGGCAGACACAGGGACTGGAATTTGTCACCGTGTTATGATTCACCACTAATTTACGTGGGATGCTGCATAGCACAGGCAAAATCCAAGGACATACTGACGTTCACTCTCTGCATTTTCTTTTCTGCTTATAGGTGGGGCTCAGTTCACAGGATTTCCCCTTCCTCTGCTGTTACAGATCTTCAAGGTCGCTTATCCGGCCGGGACCATGGGTTGGAAATGCTTTGAGAAAACCCAAGTTTCACCCCAGCAGGTCACTGCTGTGCCCTCGGGACAGCTCAGCTGCTAACGCCACAGGACAGCAATTTTTTGGACTTGCAAATTGTAGCATGAGCCCCTGTATGTTAATGTAAAGGCCATACGTTCCTTCCACAGAACTTGCACTTAAAATTACAGTATGTCCAGTAGATGTATCTTTTCTAAGAATAATATTAATTGTGCATCCGGCAGCAGGAAGTTCTGGAGCAGCCATTTTGCAGGCGAGCAGCGCCTGGCTCTTGCAGCGGGAAAAGCCCAGCCTGACACCCACGAACTTGCTCCTCGCCCAGCTCCAGGCCAGCCAGCGCTGTAGCCTCTCCTCCTCAGCACAGGCGCCCTCGGAGAAACGCAGCTCCCCTCCGACACAAGCTCCCCGTGCTGCGGCGCCAAGGCCTTCCACGGCATACAGTCCTTCCCGGGCTGCTTTTCCACGGAGGAACGAGGGGTACTGACAGCAAGGCGGGCCGAGGCCTCCACCCTTTGCACCACCTGGCCGACTGAGAGCCCCGGCGGCCCTCCAGCTGGCTTTTGGCTTTTGGCTTTGGCCCTTTTTGGCTTTTGGCCCTGACACACCGCAGCGGCCATCGCCCCGACGCGGCCCGGGGCGCGGCGAGAACCCCGGGGACACAACCCGCCCGCCGGCCCCGTGGGGTAAGCGCGTGCCGCCGCGGCACTGCGGCGCCCCCTAGCGCCTCGCCGGCAGCTTACAGGGAAGGCCGCGCCCTCCCGGTCCTCAGGCCGTCCCTCAGGGTCGGCTGCAAACGGGCGGCGTTCAGCCCCCCGCCCCGTCGGCGTCTCTCTACCCGTGAGAGTGCTGCAACCCCTCTCCCGGGAGCGGCCGGGTGTTTCCTCCAGCCTCCTCCGACCCCAGGGGCGGGGGGCCTCCTGCCGAGGCCTGACGGATGCTCCCTCTGTCCCCTTGCAGCGACGGGAGCCCAGACATGGTCCCTCCACACTGTCGGCCTGCTCGCTGCCATCACCCAAGCCTCCCTTGCAGGCTGGAGCCACCCTGGCGAGGGGACAGAGCAGATAGCCTGGCTCCCCCCTGCTCCAGGTCGCCTTCTTCAGACCTCTCAGTGTCTCTACAGACTGCAGGCTGGCTGGGACAAAGGGCCATCTTACCGTGTTGGGGCAGCGGTGACAAAAAGGGGCTAAAAACGACCAGTGCTCTGGCAGCGGTTCTCGGGCGGCTTTCCATCCGCCTTCCCCTCATTAAATCTCCTTTTAATGCAGCCCTGCTGAGACAGCAGCTTTAGAGGTGGTGCGTTTTCTGGCTGCATTTCAAGTCCTGGTTGAAAGCAATTAAAACCGCTAGCGTGGTGCTGAGCTCCCAAGGTCCCAGGCCTTGTTTAGTAGGTCAGGGCTCTTAGGGCAATGCAAAAGCGTGTCCAGTCAACATGACAGTGCCTTGAGTTTTCGTAAAGGCAGCCTGATCAGGATGCAGTACGGGATTACACCTAAGGAACCAAGAGAAACAGACTCACCTATGCATGGGTTAACATGAGAATGTATCCCTCCATCTTAGCCTTGATCATCCAAATCCCGTAGGACTCAGAAGGAAAGAACCATGAAAAGGAAAATCCCCTGTGCCTGTTCCTTCCACCTTGTCCTCTTCATCAAGTTTGTCCCTGGTTTAACAGGATCAGATAGTAGGACAGGATAAAACGAGCATGACTATCCATGATCATCTTGTGCTCCCCCTCTTATTAAAAAAGGAGCAATGTTACATATTTTGCCTTCAGCAAGGCTTTCTCTGGAGATATAAAAAAGAGAAGGAAACATGATCTAGAGTGCAGAAGATGCTCTGTCCTCAGAGAGCAGTATCAGTGATTCACTGTCAAATTGAAAGGATATTTTCCATGATGATCTGTGTTGGGTGACTTGAATACTTCCATAAATAATTTGTATGATGGAAAAGAACACGCTTACTAATTCTGCAGATGACAAAAGCTTTAGGGAGGTTTGAAGATAGAGCTAGAATGATCTTGGCAAATCAGAAGAACAAACAGTCTTTAAAATGTAAGTCTTAAAAATGTAACCCAGCTTGTAATCTAGTGAAGAAAAATGCAGTGGCTTACACTTGGCCAGGATAAGCACCTGTATGAAACAGGGAAGGGAACGGCAAGGCAGTGGTGCCTGAACACTTCTGGGATGTTTGTAAGGATTTATAAAATGCATATGAGTCAAAGTGATGTTGCTCAGAAAAACTTACATCATAAAATGCAGTATCTATAAGAAACTCCCATGGAATTAACAATAACAACAAACCCAGCAGTCCTTAGACCTCAGCTGAAATACTGCGTTAAGAAACCTATGGGCCAACTGGAGAGAGCCAAGAGCGTTAAAGGAACAGAAAATACATTAAACATTTGTCATAATTCTTTCGGCCTTCCTGCACAAAGATGAGAGGAAAACTTACTAGCAGTCAGTTATGAGAAGGACTTTACAAAACTAAGAAGGCATCATCTAGTTATTATCTCCCTAAAGGTAGGGGGGAAAGTAGTGATCTGTGATGTCAGCAAAGAGTTAGAGTGAACATCGGAAAGGACGAGCACATGCTTTTTAACAGTAGCCACCATGAAGCACTAGCAAGATAGCTCGGGGAGGCTGGGGAGTCTCTGTCATCAGATGCTGGTAAGAGCAGGTTGGAGAAATCCCTGCTAGGAATGACATACCTGTAGCTGGACTACATGGTGGGATTAGACCCTCTGAAGACCCTTTACGTCACCGAGCTTCCAGTTCTGTTCACTGGCAAGGGTGGGAGCTGGGACCCAAGTTGTCATCAAGCATCCACTCAGCTTTTTGCTACCCTAAGCCTGCAGGAGCAGAAACACCCAGTGAGTTTTTAAGAGGTTGACTCAGTCCACAGAACAACACTGCTTAAAATACCTCACTTCCTCCCAGGGCTGTAAACAATCTCTGTGTATGAAATGCAAAACTGGAGTTAAGTCTCTGCCTGGCCACAGGAAATACGAAATTATATACTCTGACTTGAAGGGTTTATGTGAATCCAGTCAAAACTTTCTGAAGTAGATGCTTCAGATCAGGCCATTAAGTCCCTACACAGAAGCCTAAATCAGTGGCCTCATTTTCAAACACACACTGAGCACTCAGCAGCTCCTGTAGAGTCTAAGAGGAGCCGGTGATTGCTTGTCACATCTGAGAACTCATGCCACTTTGGCTCTGAAATGTGGACCTGAAAGCAATTTTCTATGCAATTTTTCACAGTCTTAATCCTGGTGTTTTGTGAATGCTTTCCCTGGGTTTTTTTTTCCTATGCTATTATTTTCTTTGTAATGTAAAAATAATTTTTTCACATTAAAGCAACTCCAAAGCTCCAAGTTTGGAAATCTTCAATGGGTGCAGAACTTTGGGCTGAGAACTACAGCACGCCGAAGATTTTACCATATCAAACGCAGTTTGCACTCCCACATCCTCTCCTGCATTCATAACTATGTTCTCACTTGCATTATAATCACATTTGGGTCCCTGTCCTGCTTTGGAAATTTCATGGCTGCAGGCAGAGACATATACTTCCAATGCACAGCACCCATCTTCGGTTAAGCCATATGCAATCATCATTGTTGCAGCCAAAAAAACTGGTTCTTCACCATTTGCCTGCACCAGTCAAGTGCACCAGAATGCATCTGGACTTTTGACTGCAAAAGCCATATGGTGCAGAATCCTCAACACCCTCTTTATTAAAGAGATCCAAAAAAGGAATATGGCTCCAGCATTAACTGGAGAGATTTTGTTACTGTTGCTCTCAAAGAAGTTATAATACTGGGGTTTTTTAGAGCTTAGCAATAGAACAAAAATGCTGTATCTGTAGGAGGGGCAAGAAGTTGTGGTTACCTACAGTTATGGTAGAACAGAAGAAAAAATAATCAGTTTTAGCCCTGAACTCTGAGTATTTTATGCAAAATGCATCAGACACATGATTATGGGTAAGCTTTGAACAGAAACTCCAAACTTTTCCCAGAATTCATCCTCAACAAACTGCAAGAACATGTTTCAGGAATTCTTCCAGAAGGATGCACAGCCAATAGCAGATGCTTGCAACAGTAATTAAAGCTCAGAAATAGGAGAAAAGGCCCACTAAAAAATCTTATCCTAATACTATGGAGCATATGACATATGTGTTGGGATTACTCTCGCCAAACTTCAGGTATCTACAAGGCAGACTTCTGCATGGGCCACAGTTGCCCTTGGCTGGCACCATAGCCAGAGCAACAGGTGTGTGGTACCACACGAAATCAGCTTACCTGCGCTAGCAGTGTTTGCACAGCGGGGAAAGGAAGAGCTCCGACTTGCTTTAATAAGTGCTTTTCCTTGCATTATCAGTTGGCTTTCTTTAGTCTATTGCATTGATCTTAAGCAGTTGCTTTTGTTTATTTTAAAGTGTTGCAATTCCTAGATCTAAAAGTTTGCTCTCCTTTATCCTTCCCTTTTTCCTTTCCACAAACCTTACAGCGAAGAGATTTATAGGGAACTACAGACGTACCAGAGAATAAGAACCCTTACCTGACCTAAGCTGCTTAGATTTCAGCCATCTAAATGAGTACCAGTTAATTACTAATCCATTTATGTATTTGAAACACATATTTCTTAAGAAAGCTTTATTTTATGTGTGTTCATGCTGTCCTCTCATTTCCCCACCTAGAAACCAAAATCTCCCAATGATATCCTTGAACCATGCTGAAACTGGAAACAGCCAACATGTACCTGCTGAGCCCAGTTGAGTCAAGTGCAAAGATAATCAACTTCCCTTATTTCAGTAATTTTCTCTTCATCACTGTTAAAACATAAGTTTTTTCTTATCTTCACATTAAAAATCCTACCTGCCAATGAAAAAACCCTTCCACTTCCAGTGAGTAAGTCACCCTGACATGTAGCAGCTATAAATTTGGAAGCCGTTTCCCACTTTCACATGTGCCACCTCCAGTTTCTCAGGAGAAAGTCAATCCAACATCACCCTGCAGTCCCAGCTGCTTAATCAGAGTGACTAGGGGATGGTGTCCCCACGCCTGCATGACACAGATGGAGAAAGCCACGTGCTACCATCATGGGGACTACACAAGGTGGTGCGTTTCCACGCTCAAGCCATCCTGCGCACTGCCGACAACTCGCCTCTGCAGCATCTGAGGAGGCAACAACCCACAGAGCCAGTGAGCAATTCTCCAGTCTTATGCCTCTCAGTATATTTCATTACCTTCTGAAAACAAATCAGCAACTGAAAACAAACCAACAACTGAATCAGCATCAACAACAGGCATCTGAAATAGCCACAGATCTAAAGAGCCAAGGATGCAACAGTTCCGCAGAAGCTTAACAGCATTAACAGTATTTGGGGGTAGATTTACATGTATTTCAATAAGTGAATTTGAACGCTTCATCTCTTACCAAGGAAGCTCTTGTTATTGTGAATTCTTTTGTCTGAAGTTATAATTATTTGAGTTCAGACAAAGAAGAACTGGCAGTGGGTTTCCCTTCATAAGAATTCAGTTGTATTTCAAGGTGAGGAAATAAATCCTAAACCAATTATATCTATTAGCTACTCCAGTTAGTGAAGTTAAAAAACAATATAGGCAATACTAATCATGAGTTTACCACTTTTCATTGAATAATAAGAAAAGACATTTGTGTTTACACTTAAAAGCAAGTACTAATCACTGAGCACAACCATCAGGGAGCTGTTTTGAGCAGAAGAGTATGGCTTTTGGGCAACTCCAGCCCTGGAGGACACTGATGTCAGGGATCAATCAGTCCCAGGGCAGCCATCTCTTGAATATCTGCTGTCAGCCACAGGAGGGCAAAGCGAGCCTAGCCAAACTAAAGAAACCAAAGTAGGGCAGCCAAACCAAGGCAGGATCACACGTGGTAGAAGAGAGAAGGTGTCAGGACCAAATAAAATAAATATATAATATTTCTACATATCCTCCAGACCAAAGGTTTTTTCCACTACTCATTAGCAGCAGGAGCCAGCTCAGGAAGGAGCAGCAGACAGCGCGGAGGGGAGCACCCAGCGAGGCTGCCGGCCATGCAGGCACTGGTAAAGGGTCTCCCAGGGCCAGACTCCCTTCACACAAACCAAGTCCCAACCGGCAGCACTCTGTGCACCAGCAAATCAGGCCCAAAAACCTCAGTAGCGGTCGAGCGGCTTGCCAATCAGAGCGCCGAGCACTGATTTCAGAGTAAACTTATTTGGCCATCGCAGACACTGCAGCTATTCATAATTCCCCCTCCATCACAAACAATTTTGTGATTTGAAAGAATACTTGTTTTTCATAAATGCTGGCATCTCCCCAGCAATCAGTGAACTCCCTGGCAGCCGGCCAGGCACATCCACTGGTGGCAGCAGTAATTCCTTCTCATTAGAATGTTTATATGTGCATAAATCTGAGCCAGGTGAACTGACAATATGCAGCAGAATGACAAATGTATCACATGCAGCAAAAGGTCAAGAAGGTGACTCTGGAGGCTTTTCATCACTGGATGATAGCATGATCCAAATACACAGTTCTCAAGGTTTTTGAGTTCCCAAACTCATTGCCAAGTTTCTGCAAGACCTTAGCCTTTTACTTTGTCCAGATTTGTTTTAGTTTTCATTAAACAAATTATAAAGATAACCTGTATATGATTTTTTTTATAACTCAATTCAAATGGTTTTTTAACTTAAGCGCTCAAGAAAATTCTTTTAAAAGTAAATCTTGTGTTTGCCTTAGAAAGGTAAGGCAGATCTTTCCCAGCTTTTCAGCAGGACCTGTGGGAAATAAAGGGTGCTTATTTTATGCATTTTTTCATCCTAGCTTTGAGTTGTAATATACAGGGTTGGTATTTTTTCTTCCCCACCTGCACACATTCTCTTTTCTCACTATCAAAAAGCCAGGTCTGGAGGGAACCCAACAGAGCACAAAGGATGCTCAGGATTTTAATTTGTGCATTGTGTGTTCACATCATCCAAAGAGAAAATTACTTCAAGACATACATGTTGGAGACATGACCAGAAAAAGACAAAAGGCTACCTCCACCTTCACTGGCAGAGAGGGATCTTTAACCAAGGTGCATTCTCCTCAAAGTGCACGTTAACAGCCATGTTCAGCTTGGCTAAAAATCTCTGTCATCCAGCCTAAGAAAAAAACAACATTTCAAATGTAAAAGTCATACAAAACAATAAGACTTTTCAAAGTTATCCTTTCCACCCTGAGATATAGCCCAAAGAAGCAAAACCAGGGGAAAACATTCTTTCAGGTGCCACATTAAAAATAAAAGCCAGCTGTGAGCAGCTGCCAATAGCACACCAAAATTATCACCCTGGTTTCCTCCAAAGAAATCATGACCTCTGAAGCCAAAAAGCTTTAAAATGGGGGGTTATAGATCTTTGTCTTGTGGTTTGCAAGCCAGCTGCGTCACCCTGTTGAGCACTCTCATGCTTTCAGGCCAATTTTATATAATGAAAGCAGTCTAGTCACAAGACTGGAAGCCTGAGCCCTAAGGAAAATACTGACTATCATGAGACTCCCCAGTGAAAGAAAAGGAGTGAATTGTGAAGTGCAGGGGTCTTTAAACAGAGAGGCTGCGTTTCATATCTGTGCCATTTGCCTGTTTGTGCAGGAAGCTCGTGGCTGGTTTCTTCCCTTGGGTGGCAGGCAGTTGAACTTTCCGTCTGAGAACTGAATTTGCAATTTCCAGGTGTATTTCAAAAGGAATTTGAAAGATCCTCCGCTTGTCTGCAGGTATTTCAAGCCCATCACTCAGGCAGGAACTGAACAGCTGCTACATTAAAGGGAAAGCCCAGGCGTCAGAAGCAGAAAAGAGGAAGATGTTACAAGCAGACCTGAGCAAAAGGCAGCTTATGGTTAAGTCATGAGAATGTAATCAGGGGTGTAAGAGTACTGGAATGCCCTAGCAGATACTTTATTTGAGGCCTCCGCCTTGGGAAGGCAAGAGGCTCTGCTGCAAATGCACGCAGGATCCCTGTCAGCTCTTCCTCGACACAGATCCCTGCGAACTTTCAGGGCTCTACAAGGAGACAGGCTAACGTAGGACCTCGCGAAGGAAACTGGTGGCACCATGCTTATGTCAAATTAAATCTGAAGAACAGTTAACTAATAGGGAAGACTGACTTTTACAGCACTTGGGAAAAGGTATTGAGTCTGTGGTTAGCCTGTCCTGATGCATTCAGGTCTGCTATGAAATTGCCCCAGTTACCTCGTCCCAGGCAAGGATTTTTAGCTCACGGTTGCAGTAGGGCTGCAGACAGGAGAAACGGGATGCAGCAGAGCGCTTACGGCACAAATGGAGAGAAGGGATAAGACAGCAAGTGAAGAAGCAGGGAAGTGCTCCTGGACTGTGGGATGAAAGAATGTGCGTGCAGGCAGAACAAAAGAGCTTTATTTCAAAAAGAAGGGAGGAACAGGAACAGCAGAGCCAGAGATACCAGGAGTCGGCAGGGGAAGGAGCTCGGGGCAGACAGAAGCAGGGGGAGGCTACCATTGAAAAGTTTAAGTGATAGAGAGTGATACTGGGGGTTAGCAAATAGAGGAAAAGAGAGGGAAGTCAAAGAGTGTTTCTCTATGAGGCTGTTCTTTGTTTCTTGCGTTTGGCAGGGGGGAGGGGATAAGAAATATTTTTTAAAATCCTTGAGCTGCTTTGAGGTCTTTTGAGTTAACTCTGGTTGAGTTAATTCACTATTTGCATATAATTAGTTTTTGCTGCTAGGCGGTCATATTTGCCATTTTGAGTCTAATTAATCATTAAGGCACCTGGAGTCTCTGTACCAACATTTGAGAAATTCCATATCTAAAGGCAGGGTTGCTTTGGTTTGTGTCTGTTTGAAGCAGGCTTGCTAGCTAGGGACAGAGCTGACACCACCCTAACGCTGCACGCTTCTAACTTTCAAACCTTGACCATCAGGCATCTTCAGAAGCATTTCTTGTGCACTAAGTCAAACTCTGTACTCAGAATATCTTTCACTGCAACAGCCAATCTATTTGGTGCAGAAATAGATTGTAAAAGGCAAATACACACAAAGGGTGTAAATACTTCCCTGTCTGTATGTGTTTCACCAGGGAGCCTACGTTAGGTGCCTTCGCAGCCAGTCATAACCAGTGAGATGGGCCTCTCCAGAGAAGGATTCAGCATCATCAGGGTCACCTGTCTGAACATTTAGGGCAGCAAACAGACCCTGGGGAATGGCACAGCTCAGGGGACTGTCAGCAGGGTAGAAAACCTGGGCCTACATGTTCAGTCCTGCCCTTTTTTTACAGGGTATCTGCTAAAACCGGGTGTTCCCAAGAGGCCGGGATGCAGACAGGGCGAGGTGGAGGAGGAGGTGTCTCGAACCCAGCTGGACTCAGCCCAGTGGAGACCACAAGGAGAGACCTCACAATGCCCTTCCCAAAGTTTGGGCTAGTAATGAAGTATTTTGAATAAATTCACATGGGTCATCTGGGCAGCCAACAGAAATTAAAAGGGTAAAATTCATAACAGAAAGGTCTGTGAATATCAAAACCCAGAATAAAAACCTAAATTCTTCCTGAGTGAATCAGATGAAGGAAATGAGGCACATTTCTCCCTAACACCGATTTACTAGAGCTGCACTTTGCATTTTTGCCATTACCATTAAAGTAATAGTTTTGATTGACAGGAGCTTATTTTTAATTAGCCAGATCAACCAAGGCACAACATCAGCATTTCTGAAAGCATCTGAAAAAGCAGCCTACTTCTGCAAGAAAAGCTTATTTCCATTTGAAGATTAAAGGTTCCAGACAGCAGCAATATGTTTCTATCTGCCATTTCAAAAGAAAGACTTGAAAACATCAGGCTGTACCACATGAGAGATTAAAAGATACAGGGAGATAACTCACAACCAATCCTGCTTCTCATAGGTCTTTCTTCCTTAATCCTGTCCAGCAACAGCCTTTAACAACAATATAACCCTATTAATCAAGGATTATTAGGAAGAAATCTTAATGCAGCATTTTCACCCATCCGTCTCAGATGCATGCCGTTTCACTGGAGTGCCATCATCCCCAAATTAATTGACAGGAGAATCGCACGCTATTACGTGAGGTGACCCATCAGTGCGGGTCGTGTGTCGGGCTGGGGCAGGACCTGCCCACCCCACAGGGAAGCTGGGGATGATGGCAAGGTCTGCTCCTCGGCTGCGGTGACTGGAGATCACCGCAGCTTTTTCCTGCGGCTTGACTTCAACAACAGCAGCAGAAAGCTGTCGCCCCATTCAAAACTGTGCTGTGTGAGGAGAGGCAGTCGGGAAGGGGAGGGAGAACGAATTACAGAGATACCAGAGCATGATCTGCCTTAACTTTGCTCTTCCATCCTATCTGGCAAAGGCCTTGATTAATCCACAAACATAGCAAAGCAGCAACATAGTAGAAAAGCTGTCTAAACCCCTGTTATCTCCTCTACTCCTATCTCCAGGAGCGTTCTTGCTGTTTGAGACATTTTTTTAACCAAGCAACATTTTTCTGAAGCGTACTGCTTTTCCAGAAAGCCTTTCAGCTTGAAGATATACTGCTTTCAATTAAAGCTGCTCGGGAAGCAGGGCAGGAAAACTGGACGGGGTGCAGGCAGACACTCACACACACATACACATGGGTTTTGCAGGCTGGTGCCACAGTGACTGGAGGGACACCTGAATCTCCGATAGCAGCACCTAACGCCCTTGCACATCAGGGCAAACAGAAGCAAAATATGCACTGCATTGAGAACACACCTGCTGTTTTTACACCAAAACCAGATGTTTCCATTTTGATTAAAATGATCCAAAAGATCTTTTTGTTTTCTTCACTATGAAACAGAGACAGTTAAAAACCTTGAAAGCCACAGCAAAGAGACATCATTCCCTGGACAGCTGTGAGCAGGATGAGTGCCAGCTACAGGGCATGGAAACAAACCCTTTTAGAAAATATTCCTGCAGACAGACTGCACTGCTTACGTTTCTCCATCCTGGACTTCATAGTCTCCTTACATGAAACATTGGAGGGCCTGAGCATTAATTTCTTCTGCTGTTGGGTGGACCTGCAAACAGCTATACATAAGGATCTGTTTTCAAGAAAAAGCTGAACCAAACATTTACATATAATAAACGTAGACTCCACAATGCCACAGTTAAACACTGGAATCACTAGGACAGAACTGCTCTGTCAGTGGAAGTCCTGATGGCCTCATGCTCCTGCAAACTGCTCACTTTGCCTCTCTGATTGATACAAGATTTTATACCATGTTTCCCAGACCTGCAGCACAACCATTTGCAAACCTTACAGAACACTTTTACAGTCTGATCAGCAAACTATGCAACTGCACATTCAGTGTGCAAGGACTTGTTAGACCTCCAGCTTCAGTTTAGATCCTCTTTTTTTTTTTTTTTTTTAGTAGCTTTAGCTGACACCAGGGACTTTGTCACTTCTGCTCAGCATCAGCAAGATTTTCACTTTCCTTCATAACCACTTAACGCTACGCAGAACACGGTGACTAACAGCCTAACTGTTTCGCTGTCCTTCCCGCTGCAGCTTTGTTTCTCTGCGCTCACTTTGAGTTGGCTGGGCTCGCCCCCCTCAGCTGCAGCCGAGCTGTGCAGTGAGACAGGGGAGCCCCGGCAGCAAAGCAGGGGCTCCCACTGACCTGCCCTCTGGAAGGTCACCACTGCCCGCCCCGTCCCTCCACTGCATGACCCGTCTAATGCCATCTATGGGGCACAACCCCGAGCACCTATGGAAGTAACGCACACGGCGTGACACTGTCTCTGCTGTTTTGGTACTGCCCGGGCTCTGGAGAGCGGTTATATTTACGATTCAGCTTTGCCTTACAGCTGCTTTTCCTTCTCCAGTCCCACTGTTAGCCTAACGTGCGTACTGTGATCTTTGAAGAAACGCTCCAGCTTTCCAGAAACCGTAGCAAACTTGCACCACCTATCGACATGACAGAGCCAGTGGTGTAGCGCCAGAAACCCGACACAGCAATTTGGCAGTGCTCCTTAGTACAGAAACTCGTCATTGTACTGCCAGCATCTTGCATTACAATATACCTCCAAAAAACAGCGTTAGATCTTACCAGCCATTCAGCAGACACCAAGGTGCAGCTGACCTGACTGTATCTGCGGCCCAGGCCACAGAGAACTTCCTCCGCTTGAAATTAGCTTTCTTTCTCCTTCCCATGTACTTCAAGATCTCAAAGATGACATCTTCTCCAGTTTAATTTATTTTTACCGTATAGGAAACTCTCAGCTTACTCCTACCCCACCGGCCCTGCAGCGAAGGGATGCCCATCCCTTGCACAGGTCACAGACATCCCTGGCACCTCTGCACCGCCGAGTCTTTTCTGCACACTTCACAGCAGACACTCAGACATCGGTATAATGAGAAATATTATGTTATATAAAACTTTTTCCCAGCATCATCAGTCCTCTGTGTGCTGCAGAGAGCTACTTCGGGTACTCTGGGAGGCTGTGCCAGGTGGTGACATCTGTGATGACTTCTTTGAATACCCTTTGCAGCTATGAGCACTGAACGTGACAGAGTCAGCACAACGCCTGCCTATAACCAAAGGATGCTATTTCTTCCTCACTTTTGCCCACCACTCATTGCCCTCAGGCTATGGTCCCTGCAGAGGTGGCATCTCAGTGACCCTGAGGACATGGTAGCCTCTCAAAGTACAGAGCTGGTGTGACCGAGATGGGGTCTCACCCTGCCCCACATATGGGCATTGGGAAGCTTTTCTTTTGCTTTTCCCTAGAGTGGGAAAGGCAATGTCAAACGCTCTCAGAACAAGAGCTCAAGAGGAGTCTGGGGTTTCTGGCTACCAGGCTCTTCCCAGACAATTTAGCTGCTATTCAGCATGGCCCACGTTTTGACCACAGAAATAGTGTATTAATTCTACTGTAATGCTCTGAGCTTCCTGCTGTGGGTATTGTGGATTTGCTTCACATTACAACAATTTTAACTTGCAGCCTTCAGCATTACCAGCACACATTACACTCCTATTCCTTCAAAGCCGTGTACTCACTGGGGAAAGCTGGTTTTATTCCCACTTTCCCCATTCTGCCTGGCCCATGCTCCACTTTTTACTTGCTCTGAATTTTTTCCCAGAATCAAATCAAGGCAATGGTGTCAGCATTTTCAGACTAGGTCCAGGTGTCTATGATCCTCAGGGATTCATTTCATTTTCTTCATAAAAGGGATGCAGAAGAAAGCGCTACCACATGAACACCGAGGATTTGTACAGCACTTCTCCTTTCCTCATAATGAACCTGTTTCTCAGACACACACATTAGGTCACATCCCTATCAAGTATTAAGTCAAATCAGTTCCACCGAAGATAAAGAAAGAGAGTCAATACCAACTAGGTGAGAATAAAACTCACAGTGCAGAGTGGAAAGACAAGCTGCTGTCGTCTCCTTTTGATGGTGACCACCACTGTCCACCTTCTGCAGTAACAGGGTTTTCCTTCAGCCCTCGCCAGGACTTATCCTTCTCTCCTGCCCCTGCAGCATGGGTCTGCTTTGATCTCCTTGCCTACAAACCCCACAGTTCCCCAGTCTTTTCTAACCTCATTAACGAGATACTGAAACACACGCAGCTGACCGAGGCTCAATACCTATGTGGGCACTGCTGCCATCAGCTCAGCCCGTGAGCTTGCAGTAGGCAGGACCCAGCTCAAAACCTCTGTCTCAGAAGGAGAAAGCTCTGGCCACAGGTACCACATCTGGAGCCAGCCCAGAACTGCTGGGGAAGGGCAAAGGCTGGACAACTCTTTTGTCCGAGCCCTCTACCAGAGTCTTCACATCTCTGAGTGCCACAAGACATGCACAGCAAACCTCGGAGACAACCAGAGAGGGGCTCCAGGGTGGGTTCACAGGTGGGACATGATGGTGCTGTTTCAGAAATGCTTCAGTGGCTTCTGCTGAGTTGCCTCAAGCTCAGAAATTCTAGTTTTTAGGGCACTTTGATGCTTACCAATTGGGTGGAGCTGCCCTCCCTAACTGAAATAACGCAAATCCTTCCCTGGCAATCAGCAGCTGGGAAAAAAAACCACTGATTTGGGAATACTTGGAAGTTTGGGATTTCAAAGTTTAGCTTCAAATTTTATTAAGGTGTAAAACTGTTCCAAACATGTATCAATTAGGAGGCAGTTTGCTGGAGAAAGCCAAAAGTACAACTCAGTTCTACTCAGTGCAATGCCCAGTTGCCCCTAATGATCTTTAATATAACAGAGTATTTCAGCGTTTATGTTATATTGATGCACCACATGCAACTATGATGCAAGGGATTCAAAATTTGGAAACTACTTCTTTTTCTGGCAGTTTTCAAAGCCCACTTTCACAACAGAGCTTGTTCAAAGAAATGAATAAAGAAATGAATAAATAAAAAGCTATTTCAACCTTACTGGCCTGATCTGCTATGATAGGAATCCATCAAATCTTTGAGAGAGCCCAGGCAGCTTACTTGTATGTTATATGCTTACACCCAGGGTACATTACTCAGCATTTGGAAGATAAATTGGTGGCAGCCAGAGGCCAATTTATTTCTTTTTGCAAAGGATTCAGCTTCATACCAGCTTTGATGCTCAGTTTTACATAGCACAGCATCTGCCAAATGGCAGCAATCTCGAAGCACAGGTAAGAATCCCGTGCCAAGAAAATACAGCAGTTATTTCTTCAACAGTTTTTAACAAACATGTCCTAGCTTTTCAATGTATCTATTAATATTACCCGGTCCATTACTCTGCATGAGCTCTACAACTTGAAAGGTCTGTCAGATTTGAGGTATTTTAATCCATTTTCTTCCAACTATCTTTTTGATGCCTTTCTTCATGTATTATATATCAGTAGTTAATTGCAGAATAACCTACTGTAGCCTAGAAAATAAAATTATTATTGTTGGCTGTTTCTCGAATGTTCCTTGCCCAGGAGACTCCGTTGACTGTGATAAAGCAAGCACCAAAGAACTGCAGTGATTCAGAAAGTGCTTGCCAACTCACATGAGGGCCAGGTTCTCATCTTTATTATAATATTATTTCTTTCCAAAAATTATGTATGAGACAAGTCTTTTGATATTCAATAACCTGTTTACGGGAAATGACTTTACACAAAACATCAAATGAGTTGACAGCAAATTGAATTTAAAATATGATTTTTTAAAATGCTCATGAAATTCATATTGCTTTAAATATAAATTAGCAACAGTGCCAGAAGGGATGAATGTATTTCAGTACTTGACTGCAGATAATTTAAATGTACAGTTTTACCTACGTTTCCTGTATTCATTGTACTTTCCTATCAAGGGATGAAGGAGCCTTCTTAGCTGCTCTGGTCGCACACATTTCCTGGGAATATCTGGAGGCAAAGGGGTAAAAGGAGAAGCCTTGTCACCTTCGTACCAAGAAATTAACTGCACTACTGAACATGCATGCATTCAAATTAAAAAAGAAACGACATCCTTATATCCTGTGATTAAAGTTCACGCTGTAGTATTTTCCTTCACTAAAAGCAGTATCATGCATCCTGGCCAAAATCTAAATCTAATAATTACATTCTTCCTACATAAATTCCTCCCACAGCTTTAAATGGAGTCAATATTCTTTATCTTCTCCACATAAGTACTCTCTGCTTTTAAAGATTTGCTGCCTGCTACCCCAAAGTGATACATGCAAATGATTCTGAAAAGTCTCTGTGCTCCTAAGAGGAAATACGCTCAACTTCAAGATCTTACCATCATTAATAAATTCATACAGGAAATAATAATAATACACACTTGATGGTTCAGACTACTCTGATAGTTGCTTCAATAATCACACTCCCATAGATGAACAGGCTTGCATAAAATTATATCCAAAATCTCACTTAAAATTTGAATTCAGCCTTTTACATGAGCTTCCTTTTGCTTCCTTACTTCCCAAGCACACCACAAAACACCTCTGGACTTCCTATTTTTGCAGTGGAAGCAAACCATGAGGCGGCCAACATGATGAACCAAGCAGCAGCCTAACTGATCTCCACAGCCAGAACCCACATACTTGAGACGGAGTCCTCAAAATCCCTAACACAGGATAGCGGGCTATCTACACATCAGCTCTTGTTCCAACCTAACTACAAAATATTTAAAGGCATAGCAAAGTGCCGCAGGTGTGCAAGGTTTAAGAGTGCTTCAACAGGGAGTGACAACTAAAATAAACCTCTCTGCATAAAATCAGCTCTGTGTATTTTTCCACCCTCTATCAAATTACAGGATCCCCAAATTATGTTAAGAGAAGCCCTGTCTAAAATGTGAGTGGCCGTATTTCATCAGTTATCAGAGATGACTCAGGATTACAAGTACTGAAATAAAATGAACATCCTGTTCCAGTTTCTTTAACTAAATTCTCTCCCTCAAATAGCATCTACAAGTGACTCAGTACAATGTCATAACAAACAGTACTTTTGCTGCAGCAATGTACTTGGCAAACGGCAATTCTCACAAATAAATCAGTCACGTTCTACTGTAGCTGCTAATCAAAAGATCTTCATTTTATCTTGGGGGAGGGAGAAAAAGGAAATAATGTATAATAACCAGATGGCAAGTAAACAATGTTATCTCCATAATAACTGGGAAAACTATTTGCCTGCATTTGGATGAATCAATAAATAATGTTTAGAACTACTTTAGCTTCAAGTTGAGACACCAATGTTATAGCGAGAGTGTATCGCTCTTTGATCTCGCTGAGACCAGCAAAAGGGACATCCTTTTTCCTGTCAGATTTTGGTTAAAGTATCCCAAGTACTAATGCCAGCCAGGCAAGGGAGACAGCAGTTTATAGCACAGCAGCACCAGCCTGCTCTAGGCCAGAATCACATGTGCAATGATTTAACATCGTTTAGGGCTGCTCACAAGCTGTACCTGTACACTGCTCTAGGGTTTTTTCATGCGCTAGATAGATACAGCGCATCTCTTCCAGATGTCCAGTTCCAAGCAATGACTTTCTTGCCATCCTCAGTCACATCACTGCTACCAAAGCTTACGTATCTCTGCACTGCTGTCTGCACACCCAGTTTTTTACATTTGGGAATCCTAGTAAAACGCACGTGGTCGCTCAAAGTCTCTTCTCAAATAGCACTCTCTGCTCCTGAGCAGTCAACCAAGTTACCACACATTACATTTTGCATTATCTTTGGAAAAAAAAAAAACAAAACAAAACAAAACACAACCTACGTTGCTATGATATCCAGTTCTGGGGAAATGATTCTGGATGAAAGGACATGCTATTTGGAGAACCTATTCACTTCCATCAAACAAAAATCTCATTAAAAATAAGCTCCTTCGCACCTGTAGCTAACTCAATAATTAGGTGTAGCTACATTAATTAGTTATAATCCAGAGATTATGTGGGATAATAGCATGCTCTATTAAGGAAAAATGATGTTCAGCTTTTGAACATTTGGGTTTGTGGCAATTTCCTTAGAGGGGAGCATGTTTACAAAAACTATGGATTTAAACAAAATAACAATTTTAATTCTTTACTGTGAGAAGTGAATGTGAAAACAGTTCTCAGAAGCCCAGGAAACCAACCTTGCTGTTTCTTTG
This sequence comes from Tetrax tetrax, assembly GCA_009806455.1. Classification (NCBI taxonomy): domain Eukaryota; kingdom Metazoa; phylum Chordata; class Aves; order Otidiformes; family Otididae; genus Tetrax; species Tetrax tetrax. The sequence goes on from WHYT01014147.1 coordinate 221,787, forward strand.
GCCACCCTCTTCCAAACGTTGAGTAGTTATTTTGAAGCTTGGACTTTCACCGAGTAGTGGAAGCCCCAGGAGCCCCGCGCTGCCCCGGCCCAGCGAGGAGAGCGGCCGCAGCCCTTCGGGAGAGACCAGAGCGCTTGCCCAGGCAGGGCTTTCACAGCACACGGGAGAGACCCGGGCAGCCACCACACTGCGGTCAGAGGGTTCATTTTCTCATCAGGAGTACTGCAAGCAATGTGGCAGGGCCATGACTGGATCAGCAGAGCTGAAGTTTTCCATTCTTGCTGCAGATCAGGAGAATCAAAATAATTAGCTTGCGTTCCCCTTCTCTACAGCCCTCAGTAACCTCCCTATGAACCCCTCCACAGATAACCTTCAGCTACCCACTTGCCTATCAATTTATCTTCCTGATCTGCACAGTGTGATTATGCCTGGTCGTATATACAAAATTCAAGCAATACACAAAACCTCCCATTATTTAAAACCTTCTTACACCATGACAAACAAAAGTAACATCTGTACCACTTCCCCATTTGACTTGCCAGTTTTCTGCTAGATTTTTCAACATCAGAGTTTCACCACATGAGGGACAGACTGCACAGCAGTCTCCATCAAAAATTAAACAGACAGCAAGGTGTTGGATTTCACTGTAAAACAAACATGAAAGTACTAGCAAGCAAAACTGAGCACAGATTTTAGGGAAGATGATACCAGGTTTGAAAGTTTTGGTGGATGGGGTTGCTTTTGTTATTGTAAGTGGCGACCTATCCCATGTGCCAGTGGAAAGCAGATTCCCCCCTTAGCCCCACACATTTGCAACACTTTTTTTTTTTTTTACATCTAAAAGCCTGTGGTGGTGGTTCAGGCATTCCCATGGATAAACATTTGGCTTTCAACCCTTTCTTTTCAACTTAAGAAACAAAGTTGTAGTCTCCCAAATACTTTTACAGTGACTTCATATTTAACTTGCAGCCCAGCAGGTCAGAATACTGCTGGTCATCTCTAATACACTTACAGAGTGCAGATACGGACATATCAAAGCAAGGCAGTGTTTGCAGAATGCCTTCTTTAAATCACATAAAAGTTAGTTGTGAACCCTAACAAACTTCGTGCTATGGAACTACCCACAGAAACATGACAAACATACATCAAGTGATTTAAAAACACTTATTCTACAATGATGCTACCAAAGTTAGGTGTTTTCTTAAGCTATTGTAGAAAGGCAGATGCATGGAAGCAAATGTATTTTTATCTTGTAAAACTAAACATTTTTCTGCGGAAAAGAAAGACATACTGTTTTTCATGTAAATCTGTTTTGAAAAGGACACAGCTGTTGTTCATTCACTTACCCCACTGCTGCTGTAGTCTCCAACAGCCTCTTACTGCAAATTTAGGCTCAGTCTTGAGATGTTCAGATTTTGGGACGCTTGAATGGGAACCCCCATGAAGTGAGCTTCATGCTGCCAGGGCAGTTAGCACACTGGGATGCCACTCTCTTGCCCAAGACTTCCACATCAAATGCACAGTCCAGCTTTTCGATAGTTCAAAGGTTTCAAGCTGTCTTAGAGCGGTATTTGAAGTCCTAACTGCTGCCATCAGCCCAAGGCACTATTTCTGAGCCCTTGCCCAACTGCCCACCCCTGCTCTGCAGAAGAGTCCTGTTTTTAATGGGCTTCTTCAACAGGTCCTTCTGTCACTGCTGAGTAGATTTAAAAAAAAAAAATCAAACTGAGATTAATTACAGGAATAATTAAAAGATGACCTTCCAGAAGTCAAGCCAGATATCTTGCCTTCTAAAGAGCCTGTCCTGCAGGCACAAGAGACAGTTTTGATCCTGAGTTACTCTTCACCCATTTACAGATGTGCAATTTGACTTATTTTATAAATCATTGCCTCAAAACAAGACGAAAACAACGTAAACCACTTTAATTTTCCATTTGCAAGACTCAGGTCTTTTTCAGAAAGCAGAAAAACATTTGCTTTGGTGGTAGAGGAGAGTAGACTGTTTAGTGCAGTACTAATCACTCCTATCCTATCTAGATGCTAGAGATAACCAGGAGAGACCAAACTTACCTACTCTAATTTAATTATTTTATAGCACAGAGTAGAAGTCCCTGTAAAACAGCTTGAGCTAGCCTGAAGTTAAAACAAGAGACTGACATCCCCACTTCCCAGCAGAGTCCCGGTGCCCTAGGCATGGTGGGGAGGAAGGACAGCAGGCAACTGGACCCACTGCCTCCTTCTCCCCAGCTGCACGCTGCCTTCACTCCACGGGGCCTCGGCCACAGTGTGTACCGTACGAACATCCAAGAACCTTCTAACTATTGAGAAGAGAGCACTACATGGTTTTCGGGGTGTCAAACAGCCACTGGCCTGAGCCACAAGTCCAGCGGCTGCTCCTCTCCACCTGACTCTCCCTCAAAAATTGGTGTAGCAATAGGTATTGCCGAACCCAGCCAGCCTGGTGAGACAGACTCTGGGCTTTGGTATCTGGAAACACCACAGTCATGGTTTAAGCAGGTATTTTGTTATTTATGCATCTCTTTTCCTCCACATCTTGGCATCTCGTTGAAATGGGCTTTACTAGTCATTTACATAGCAGAGCTGTAAAGAATCCAGCTGGTTATTTGAAGAGAGGCCAGTCCTTACAGTATTACCCTCTGGGATTTTCATTAAACACACACAAAAAAATTAACATGTATCACTTTTTCTGACTGCATAATTAGTTTTACTTCCAAATCCATATTCTGAGGGGAAAAAAAAGTCTCAATATTGCTTCTGAATTAGACTACAACAGCACAGGAGGAGCAAAAGGATCTATGACGTTACAAAAAGTAATAGCAGGATTACAATCCCACTTGAAATCCAAAGCCACAAAGACATTACCATCCCTGCCAAGAGTACATTTTGTCTCTAAAATGGTTGCTACTGCGGGTCAGCTTTAGCCCAGACAGGCCACATATCAATAAAGAACATATAATATATATCTATACAGGGCTTAGCCACAACCCCCTGGAAGGGACAGTGACAGGCAGTGCCAAGAACAAACCCTTATCCTACCCTTGTCCCCCAAATCTACCCATTAAAGGGTACTCCACAGTTCTCACTCCATGTCCTGCACCCCACCACCCATGCAAGGCATGACGGTGACATTCAAAAGACATCCAGTTCCACGCAGGACCTGCCAGATGTCAGAGATGCAGAGCTACCCCAGCAAGTCTGCAGAGTATTTACAAAGCAGTTTGCTAAATTATACAAAGGGAATAATTTGCAATGTAATGGTGTGTTTGCATTCTGAATATCTGATTTCCTGTTCAACAAATAACCTAAACACTCCCAAACAAATGAAATGTAGACAAGACTTAAATCGTTTGAAGAAAAGCACTCATCCAGAAAATTAAGGTCAACATGGAACAGATGGTGCCTCTGAAAAATGTGGCTTCAACATTTATCTTTATGTAAAATAAAAATCTTTTAAAAACCTCCGGCTGTTTGGTGACAGTCCTACTTGAAATATTGAATCTCACACTCCATGGATAATAAAGAAGCACTAAAAAATTACCTCAAAATACTAAATCTAAATAAAGTTCTCTCAACTACTGTGCAATAAGATTTTTGTGGGCCTGTAAATACATATCAATAAAAGATAGATTCAATCGCTTCTGTAACTGCTATAAATATTGCAAGTGCTCTCCCCATTTCCATAAATATGACCCACGACTCCCAAGTGAAAACCTTTTTCTTTTGCAGCAGTCAGGGAAAAAAAAAAATGATCCTTTCTTCATTATCAAAGTCTTTTGAAAGGCGGAATTTGAAGCCCAGCGCACAGGGAGTTGTAAACAACTTGTTATGATGATGCATGAAATGCCTTCTCCCGCCTCGGAGGCTTGGATCAATGGGATTGCAGGAGGCTCACCGTTATCCTGGAGGGCAGGCAATGTCAAACCCACCTGGGGAGGGCAGCAGGGACTCTAACTGGGCAGGCTTGCTTACTTTGGTAGTACAGAACTGAGCAGCAACAAGCAGAAATAATAAGAGTCAAACCCATCAAACACCCAATGAGTAATAACATGTTAGAGACAAATCAGAATTATATTAAAGAAGTTGAGTATTGGCATAAGCAGTGGGGCAAGTGAGCAAGGTGAGCAGCAGGCAGGGGAAGGCTCGGCAGGACAGCAGGTGAGCCCCGTCCACAGCTGCTAGCAAAGACTTTCTCAGAACGGTCAGAGAAAACACAGAGCTGCACAGCAGGGATCTTTCAAGTTTGCCTGAAACAAGGAAAAAAAAAAAAACAAACAAGCCAAAGTCTATACATCCTCAGCCAGAGTGAACCAAACATTTCTGAAGGAAGAGGAGACACCAGCAGTACCTAAACACACAGTCCCAGGGAGACATCTTCCCGTGCATCACCGACAGAGCCTGCTGACAGCCAGGGCCCTCTGACAGGCTGTTACATCCGATCGCAGCTATGCACAACACCCAAATCGCTGCACGCATCACCCTGAAGTTAATTCCTAAGTAGTCACCATCATGCCTGGACTGAAGAAGTAGCCTGTGATAACAACTGCAGCTCACCAGCTTTGGACATCAAAATAACCACAGCCATAGAAGGATCTATTTGCTTATAGCACCCCAAAAAAATTCAAAATTATCCCAGTGAGAATAAGACTGCTGAAGCACATCCACAAAATCACACGGTAACTACAGATCTACTACCAGTTTTTGACTGATGGTCACCAGACATCCAACAGAGCAACCATTAGCAACGCACGTTTTTTCCAACACAGCTTTGGCCATTTGCATCTACTAGAAAGACGCAGATTTTTGTAACTCACACCCTGAACTACAACACTGAAGTTGCACAGAAGGCTTCTGCAAATCCACTCTGCTAAAAAAGCTACGGGAAGCTTATTGCAGCAATTTTCCCAAGTTGACACATCTGTCTTATTGGCTTCATGATACTGACTTACTGACATTTTGGGTTCCGCTTCCTCTAGAAATTACCTCTGATTCCCTGCACTGCTGGGGAAAATAAGCTCAGCAAGAACATTTAGACTCACTGTCTCTGGCAATAGGCCCTGCCAGCAGTAAAGCACAGCCAAAATAAAACTAAATTGCGCGTACCGGCAAAAGGCTTTCAAGAGTGGCTTTTGCACAGGAGTTTCTTGCTTCAAGGTCATCCCAAAACACATCACAGACAGCTCTGATAAGCCACAGCACAAGAACAGCTCACCAGAGCCTTACAAATAGTTGAGAGTAGATCAAGTTCTTTCCCCCCCCCACCTAGGGCTTTTTTAAACTAAATTAGATCTTTTCTTTTTCTTTCAGGAGAAATTTGTGTTGATTTTGTCGGTCCTATTTCATAGCCAAGTGCTGTTGCTGCACATAGAAATGTCTATCTGCATCAGGCCTCGACTCGCTATTTCTAAAAATAAAATAAGTCATATTAATTTGTTTCTCCAGCACCTGGTGTTTAAAGTTATTTCTTGGCAAATTTTGTTCTTGGCATTTAAATATTTTTCATATTCAGCTGAAGTCTGACAGCACTATTGGTTATCTATCTCTGCCTCGCTAATAATTTGGTTGATGGCATGCAGGTGGGTTTCTCATAATTAAAAAACCCATTTACAAAGTTTGCATTAGGTGATCTGAAAAAACAGAGCACTCCATTGAAAGGTTAAATATAAGTAGGCTGCAGAGCTCCATGAAAATATTGCATAATTTAGAGATAAAAATAGTTTAGCTTTATTCAAGCTAGACAGGATAGGTAGATTTTTATCGCAATCAGCCTAAAGTTCTTCTCTCCAAGTTACATGCTCAAGTTGATGGCAGAAAATTAAATTTAGTATTAATCAACCTAGGAATGAGGAAATTAAAAAAATTAAGCTAATGCATAAATCATAGAAAATAACGGTGGAAAGAGATCATTTAATGCAGCTCTATGCCTGTCCCCCCAGAATCAACCCCCTCCTCCCCAGGCCACTCCTGACAGGTATTTGTCCAACATTTTTAAAAATTTACCCATGACACAGGTACCAGAAGCCACCAGCCAGAGCCCTCCAAACCAAAACACATAACTATAAAGAATCTGAGCTTAGGAATATACATTCTTAAACGTCGCTTGATTTAGAAAGAAAAATATACACATTGGCTGTGGCTTTCAGCTTTTCCACAGCATTCAGCATCTTCATAAATTAGGACTTCAGCATCCGATAGATCTGCCCTACCACCTTATCCTAGTTTTACAGATGAGAACCTACTGCCTGCACAGGACCCAATCCAAATCATGCTTGAAGTTGGTAGGATCTCCCCGCCATCCCCACGGGGCACACGGCAGAGATGGACAAGCGTGGTTCCAAATTTCCCAAATAGTTTTCCAGCACTTTGCAAGACCATGTCACACTCTGGCCATGAACCTGAAGAAAGCTTGGTAGAGGGCATTGCTGATGCACTACAACATACAACTACAGTTCTGTGGAGTCTCAGCTAATGGTGTAGTAAACTGATTTTGCCTTTAATATGCCAATTTATCTAACACGTAGCAGCTAGTCAGCCCTGCAGTGATTGCACTGCTTCAGGTTCTCCACTCCGTGGAGCAGACAACACCCCATTTAAACCTGTATAGTAAGGGAACATTTAGCTCTGAAGGCATATTTACAGCACAAGAATTTTCTTTTCTGAGCTAAATCCTGATGTTTTACTCCTTCTCTAACCTTGCTCCCTAGGAAACGTACAAATCCAGACAGTCTTTATCAGCTGAGGGAGTGGCAGGGCAGTTTTAGATGAAGCTCTTGTAACTGCATTGCTTTCTTCCTGAGGAAAAAAAACATCAGCAATTTAGCAAAATTAAAAAGCTAAATGAAGTCTTTAAGTGTTCCCCTTAGTCATTTCCAGACTTTTTTTCTAATCCCTTTGAACTCCATCCTCTGTAATTTAGTCAACAGCTTGTTTAGGTTTAATTTTTTCATCCCAATTACAAGATGCCGTGTATGTTTATATACATCATATACACACACACACAAGTGTCCGTCACAGAAGAGATTAAAAAGCATAATCCTTATAAAAAGCCATAACAATTTCAAGTTCTGTGGAATCAAGAATAAAGGAATTAGTAGCATGATTAAGGCTGAAATCAGAAAGTGCATTTCTGAATGAATTCCTGAAGGGCTTTGCTGAAAACTTCAATCTGTTTTCAGGCAATTACCCCTGGTTTGGTATGTGTCTTTCAAGAGCTTTTCTTTTTTGTTTGTTTTAACTGAAGCCATGTCCCCATGAGTGGTTTCCCCCCTTCAGCCAGCTTCAGTCTCCCCAATTACACAGAAGCAAACAAAAGCATGCCAGCAAAGAAGCTGTTAAACCAGCCAGGCACACAGGCCTGCAAGGCCTGGGTGTTTCTGCGGTCCTGAGCGACTGTCTCCATCCCCGCACACAGACCAGGCACTGGGGATATGGAGTGTTACCAGCAGTGGCTGATGTCCCACCCAGGCCACGCTACCCAGGGGTCCCCTGGGATCCCCACGCTCCCCGGCAGCGAGGGCCAGGCTCACTCCACAGCATCATGCATTGTCTGCCTCAGACACAACCGGCGTTAGCTCTGCTGCAATCATTAGCAGAGCCTCATCAGAGCAGGGACAGGAGTCATGGCCCTGCAGCCTCCTCAGTAACATGCACTGGTGCTGGACTAAGGGGAAACTCCCAAAATCAACCAACTTGAGCTCCAGAGCTAGCCACTAGCAAGAGCTGCAGGGACAAAGCAAGGCACCTCCCTGGATCCCCCTCGAAAGCACTGCCAGAGACTGCACTCAGCAGCGCAGATTGCTTGGCTGGAGGTTTAAGAATAAGCAACATGTCTGAAAGGGCAAATCTATGGACACTTGGGAGAAGCAGAACAACCTGCTAGCTGAGAACATCATGAAGCAGCTTGGGAAACTTCCCCAGAAACTCTCAAAACCCTATTGCTTTTACCAATTCCTCATCTTAACAAAGCACTAAGGGAGCTGCTGATGAAAACTGCCTTACAGAACAGGAAAGGATCCTTGTTTGGGGAGTATAGACAGGAGCTGCAGAGGATGACCATGCCACAGCTAGGTCATTATCAGAACGCAAGCATTCATGTCTGTGAAAAACATAATGCCCCAATGGGCTACCGGGTACTGAACGCTTCCCTGCGTCCAGAGCAATGCACACACTAACAGCGTGGCTGACATCCCTGCAGTGCTGTTAAGGGTGTCGAAGACTGCACTGACATAGGAAAGACATCTCATCCAGTCCACAGCAGCGTCACATAAGCAGCACTAGCTGCAGATAACCTTACTGGAATTTGTGTGATACTGAAAAGCAATATTATTGGAGTGCATAGGACTGCAACTTACCAGCTTCAAGTTAAGGCCAAAGCTAACTGAACTTGTGAAAGCAGAATATATAGCATGTACCTCAGTCTGGCATTTGTATTTGTTTTTGCAGCACCTTCCCATTTTCACTGTGAACATGGAGTACATGACTCACCCAAGGTTATGACAGTATTTTACAGTACAATGCTGCTTTTCCACTTTTGGAATCAAGGTGAAAGGAACACATGAGAGAACTGCAGCAGAGCAAAACTCCCTCCACTGCCACCTTGCCGGTCTGCCATCAGTCCTTTTGTTAGGGTGGGTCAGAGATGAGCTGCGCTGGGGGGATGAGTTGTGCATCTTGGGATTAAAGTGTATGGGGACTACTCAGCTGCACTTCAGCACTGTGTGGTTTGTGTATGGACACATGAACACCTTCCAGAGGTTTTTTTAACTTTGGCAATCTGTATTATCTAGAACAAGACTAACTGCAGCTCTACCTTTAATATCTTGGGAAGATATCTATAAAGAGACTCCCTAATGACTGGGCACCTGTGAACTGCCTTATAGTGTCAGAGTAATTCATCACAACTGCTTGTTTACACAGAGAAACGTGTATCTGTCTCTCTGTACACCGAGCTGGTATGATCCAAACAGATGTAAGGCAGGCTCCCAGAGTCCTCTGCAAGCTGAGAACTCACTATCTTCATACTGATAAATCTGAGCGGAAAAAAAAAAAACAAAAAAAACAAACTTTGTCTTAGGTTCACTGGAAGATCAGAAGACCTTGAAAAATTACTATGATTATATTTACTTTAAGTCCATGTGACTTTTCAGGGCACAGATTTCCCCTGCAAAGAAGTAAAAATTCATTAATCAACTGAAATAGTCTCACATAAGAAACAGGGAGGCAGGAATGCTACTAACCTTGAGAACATGAAGATCAGCCTCTTCTTCCTTTTTTCCTCCCAACTGCAAATCAATCATCCAATTTGACAGCAAACTTTTCATCTTATGCCACTTAGCAGCAGTAATCATCTCACTTTTTATTTGGAATTTGTGAACAAGTATTCTGTTTATTAGCTTAATAAAAGCTCAGATGCATAGAGCTACAAACATCAGGCACCTCAGCACACACCAGCACAACATTCCCCACTATTTCAACCTTCTTTATGCTGTAGAGAAGTCAAGACCACCAGGTCTTAAGTATGAAGTCCCCACCATGCCATCACTTGCACTGTTCACTTCCTACCTTGACAGCTACTACCAGAAAGCATGGCTTTCACCATACATACATTTCATTTACCTCTGGAACACGTCATATATACTCCACAGGTTTAAAGGTCCTCTTGGCTTCCTTCTCACAAGCATATCAAATGTTTTAATGCAATACTGTGTAAGAAGTTGTCCATGCATCTAGACTATACATGACTTATTTAAATAAGTAAGCAATTTAAAGTCCCTGAGTTACACATCACCTCCTTACACCATTTCCCCAGAAGTCATCGCATGCTTTCTGGTTCACCAATTAGCACTGCTCTTCCATAACTGCACCTGTGGGTGATCTCATGAGGCATGCCACCCTCTTGTGTCCAAGACAAGTTTTGCTAGTTCCACCCGGAAGCAGATACCAGTATAGCACTTCACCAGATCAGAGGCAAACAGCCCTCAGGTGTCTGGGCACACAGGTCTCTCTAAACCTCCCTTCAGAAGTTTGTTGTTGCTGCCGCTTGCATTTAAAAGAAAGTTCAGTATTTCAGACTAAGGAAGGAACTTTTGCCAATCAGAAGCAATTTTCAAAAATCATCACAATGTACCAAAAGTAGAAGTATCAAATGTAAGTAACTTGTAAACATCAGTAACACAGTAGTAGATTCAATTAACATGAACGACCGCAGAGACGACTCACAATTCAGAAATAGCCTTTTGCCATGAAGTCTTTATGGCTTGACAGAAAAAAAAAAGTTAGATTTGTTTTTGAAATGATTAGTGCAATTTTTTTTTTTTTATTTGAGAGGTCAGCTGTAAGAAAAGTTAAACAAATGAATCCAGTATGACATCTCAGCTTCCAAGTTGTTTTTGAACCTGATCTAAAATATGGCACCAGACTCTTTAATCTAGAGTCAAGGCATTTGTGATCTCAGAAATAAAACTTCAGCTACTTTCCCCCAGGAGATGGTGGTGGTGGGGTTAAGTTCCTTAAGGGATAATTCATATTTCGTATAAAACAGAGGAAGGAAAACTTAGCAGCTCAACAGCATCAGAAGTGCAGCTGTGTGCTTGGCCAGTACCTCTGCAGTCCACACAGCTTCATCTAATACAGAATCCATTTGGAAAAGTGAACCAAGGAAGGAGAAGTAGGCAGCCTCATTGAAGAGATCAGTAATGCAGCATTTGAAAACAGTTCTTTCCTGAAAATTCATACTCCTGCAAAATAACCTTGGGCTTTTACACAAGAAGTGGCTACAAACAGGGTATTCCCCAATACTGTCTGAATTTAGATCCTCCTCTCCCAATATTTCATGCAAAGCAAGAATAAATATCCAAGCTTCTATCCAAAGCAAAAAATCAGTGTCACTTTCCTTGACAGTGATAATGGTGTTTATGGAAAATTTTTAAGTAGTGTACACCTTTTTGGAATCAGAAGTCTAGCTTCAAGACACTCACCATGTCTTCAGTTTTCATCTGGAGTTATCCACTTTCTGATTCAGGAGACACCACTAGGTGCTGGCACCACCATTTCCTTATACTTATTGCTTTTACAAGCTATATTAATTCCAAGGACACCTAGTTCACTAGAGCATCTTTGCTCTTCCCTTTCATTTCTCTTATAATACGAAGGGCTCCCATTAACCCTAATGGAAGTCAACGTATGCGCGCACAGGGCATGACAGACCTTTTAAGGCTATATGGCTGACCAACAGAAAAATACATACATGTAACTGAAATTTTCTTCCCTTTAGCAAAGGGTACCGAGTTTTAATTGAGACTCTTCAATTTGTTACCCTAAATTTCTTATATCCACCTTCTCCCTCTACCCCTTAATGTACAGGGAAGACTCACTGTGCTTCCCTAAGCAAAACAAGAAATAGATCACATCAAGTTTGCTCCATAGACCAAAAGGTAAAAAACAAACAACAACAAAGGACAAACTGGTTCACAGTTAACTATAAATAAAAGTGCAATAAGTGTTCAAGTAGAGTGTAGAGTTTAAGCAAGCTGTACAACCACATTTGGCATAGTCATCTTTTAAAGGCTCTGCGTGGGTCCCTCCCATTACTGACAGCAGGGGGAAGAGGCTGAACACTATTAGCTGGTGCTTGGTTTACAGGTCCTCGTCCATTGCCTCTCCCACTACCTGCATAAGCATGGCCGTGATTATATGTAAATGGAAATCCACTTGATTCAGGTCCAGTTTGTAAACCATTTCCTAAAAAGACAGAAAAAAGGTTATCACGAGTTCCACGGACTGAAATCACTGCTCCCTTACACAAGTTTAGCAACAGGGAACACATGGGAGTTTGCAGCAACCAGCAAACCCTCAGCACCAGAAGGAAGAGAAAAAGCCCCTCTGGCACTCCAAAACCCTAGACCACAGCTTACCTTTTTCTTCCCTCCCAAACCACTCCTCCCTCCATCCCTACCCACCACTTGACTATAAAGCAAGAAGAGTCACAGAAAGTTGCATGCTGATTCTTTGGCCAGGAGAGAGACTGGAGTCTCATGAAGCTAGACTGGTGCTTTCAGAAACATGCACTGGCTTGTAGGTCACACAGCAAGACATTCCAGAGAGACAGCAGGACAGCAGAAGTCAAGGAGAAAGAAAAGCTGGCTACACAGAGCTCCTTGCATCATTCCCCACTAGCAGGCACACAGAAACAGAAAGGTGCCTTGTTGAAGTCCAGCCACAGAAGCAACTCAGCTAGCACCAAGTTCCCATGAAATGAAGCATCACTGCTCATGTTTTAGTCATAGGAAGAAATACACAGCTGAAAAAGCAGAAGGATGACAGGAAGCGTGGGGAGAGAAGGAATAGACAAGAGGAAATAATTGCATTTAAAGACCACACAAGAAGCAGGACAAGAAAAAAAGAATTTTCGGAAAACAGGGACAAGCTCAGTGAAAACACCTGTCTGCCGTCCAAAGTGGGGATACCAAAGTAGTACCTACACACTATACTGGGCTGAAAACTCATCTCACCCTAGCACTGAGGAATGACTGACCTGAAAACACTCCCCTTCTTTGCTCGGAATAATTTATTTTCAAGGGAACAGAAAGGGCTCATAAGAGAAGTAAAATGAGAGAAATTAAAATCACGTTGCTGAAGAGGAAGCAGGCAGCCACTGAACTGAAGTGGCACAGAGCTTTTTAACAGCAAATCAACAGTTTGTTGTCATCCACCAGCAAGGCTTAGCTATACGACACCAGGTACTGGTCCAGGCATCACGTAGGCAGGCTGTACCTAAGGTTCCCTCTCAGCTTACACCCACTCAAGTCCTTGAAGCATTTTCTCATTTAAGCTTCAGTGTTTAAATACATCACAAAATGATCCAACCAAGTCAAATACTGGAATTCAGATTACCACCATTTCTGTTTTGGGGAGCTAGCCTGGCAGGAAAGTCATGGTGACTGGCAAGATTAAAGTAAGTAATTTTTAGGGCCAAGGTCTTAGGCAGTTGGAAAAAAAAAAAAAAAAAAGAAGAATTTCCAGTGCTGCAAAAACTCTTTCAAAGCATGAAAACTATTTAGGATTACTAAAGTCCTTTTACATGATACAGGCACCTTGAATATTCTGATAGTTTCCTCTTCTAGGGAACAAATCCTGAAACTGTTATTCAGGAAATGTTCATGCTTATGTGCTTGCAGATTCAGGCGCCAGTCTAAAAGACTTCTTAGAGCATAGTACATTTTTGCCCCAGACTGAAGAACCCTTAGCAAGATAAATTTTTTATTCCCATTGTTTCTCATCCTTTCACTTCCACAAAATTAAAAAAAAAAAAAACTTACCCAGTGGCCCAAAAGTACAAGAACCCATATTACTCGATGCAGAACTATTATTCTGTTCACCCTGTGCCTTCAGAGAAACATTAAAAAAAAAAAAAAGAGAGGGTCATGGATCAGAGACAAAATTCACATTTTTACAGAAAGGGCCTGATGTTTTTTTTCCTGTGTTCTTATAGTGGCTCTACATGGAATTTATCTGCTACTTTAATTATTGGTTCATTTTGCTCTATATATCACTTCAAGTCCATTTTTCCAGAAGAGTCACATCTGATCACAGCCTAGTGTGAAGCATTCAGAACAAAGAGCACTTTATGTCAGAAGCCTCAGAAGTTTAACATACCAGTTTGTTCTGCCCGACGTGTTCTGAGTTGGGCTCACTGAAGTTTGGCACTTCTGAGTACACCATGCAGAACCTGGGGAGAAGTTAGGATTATGAGGAACTTCTAAAGCCATTTTTTAACAGTTCTCAACTGCACAACTCAGAGTCTATGTTCTTGACATATCCTGCCACCTAGAAATAACTAATCCAGACCACACTGTTCAGAGAGTATCCATAGGTATTAAAAGGCTCTTTGATCCCTTCACAGGCTTGTGGTAAAGCTGTCACATCTTCCTGGTGAGGACGTTTCGGTGAAGCAGAGGCAAATACTTTACAAACATTTACTCTAGGAGGTAAAATGGCCTAAAGAAAACAAAAGGTGATGAAAGGGCTCCCTTCACCTCTCATTCAGCTGCACAATCTTGTCCAGCACCCACTCACAACGTCACCTGAGGCACAGAGTCACCCAGCCAGCTCCCAGACTGTGATTGCATTAGATGTCTAGGGAAAACTTCAACACTCTCATATTATGGGGTGCCCCATTAACATAATAGAACAGACGAGTCCAAAACAGTGAATGAAATTCAAAGCATCCTTTTCCACTCAAGGGAACTATGGAAGAATAGGCCCAAAAACTCACCACATAGAAATTATGGCAATGGGGAATAAAGATTTGGATCATTACACAGCCTGGACTCATTACGTAGAAGTGGAGTTCCCATCTACTGCTGGGAGGCACGACCCAGATGAAGACTCACCTTACTCCAGCCTGCTGTAGCGCAAGCCAACTGGATGACACTTCTGAGGTGATGGCTTTGCACCAAAAAAAATCTGCAGGTCATCCCTCACAAAATCCAGCTGAGCACTGTGCATTTTTGAACCATCCAAGAAGAGAGGTGGTCACCCCACAGCCCCGCTTCCCTGATGACTACAAGGCCTCCCACAGCACTTTGTGCAACAGCAGAAGTACTCTGCTGGTTAGAAAATGCTGCCATTCTTCCTGTTGCTTGTCAAGTAGGTTACTCATGTTTGTTCTTAAGTCAGGAGGAGTCACCACCTCAATTTGCGGGCAGTTTAAAGAAAGTTTAATGAGGCTTGCTTCTGTTTAGATATGATTCACTGGAGTTACCTTTGTCTTCGTTCTTTGCACTGCCTGTCTCTCAAGTATGATACACACACAGAAGGGTTCCAGCAAAATAAAATGGTTATTCAAGCTGAGGCCTAGGTAAGCAATGCAGATTAAATCCTTTGCCTTTTCAAAACTATCCCCTACAATCCCCCTCCCCACAGTTGCCTATACTGTATTGTTGCCTATACTGCCCAATCAATACACTTTTGCTGCCCTAGGTTCTATTCACTAAGAGCCAGCAGGTCTCATACTTACCACGATGCTCTGCTGAGAAGAGGACATAACATGGCAAGTACAAACACGTAATACTTACTCCCCAATTTTATGCAGCTCGCCTCCTCGTCCTGTGTAAAGTGTCAGGCATCCTTTCCACAGAGATGCATACCTGGCCAAAGAAAGGAGAAGCAAAGCAATCTCTCTTAGCAAATGAGAAATACCACTGTTGAAAAAGAAAGTAGAAGCATGCTATCTTTCAAGAGTTTGTAAATATTACGTACCAGTATGAATAGACTAAAAAATTCCCAGAAACTGCAACTTAACCACACTGGAAGTTTATAGATCCCCATGTTTTACTTCTAGTAAAAGGTACTGGAAGCTCAGCTGACTCCTTTGGCAATTCCAGAAAAGCAGTCAATTATCTGGAGATTGGATGCTCTTTCCTTGGCTGGAGTGGCCCTTATGACTGTTCCTGCAAAGGCAAGGCGTTCTGCCAAAAGCAGTATCTGTGTTACCATTCAGTGATAACTCTCAGTTCTGCTTTCAGCAGGATCCAGGAAGAATTACCTTTGCTCACTGGAGAATATAGATACTGCTACTGAATGTGTATATTAAGAAGTATTTACTCTTTTAGTATAGGTCCTTACCAGATTTTTTTTTAAAGGTACAAGTTGGACCATTCTGTTCCAAGTGACTTTCTAGAAAGGCAATGAAATAATTTTTTGATTGCAGAAACATTCACTTACAAGACAGCATGAGTGCACTCTAGTCTTTACAGTACCACTTGACTTCAAGCATTGGAATCTAAGTTATGCAAAACTTTCTGTGTAATTGTTCCTTTCAGTGAGGGTCATCATGCACACGAATAAAATAATGAAAATCTAGAAACCCAGCTGCAGCACAAAGGACTTAAGAGGAATATGAGTGTCCTAGCAAAGGAATAGGGAGCCCCAGCAATTGCATTCTCAGGAGTCACAAGTAATCTGGACAAGTCACCACTTCCTTATGCTCCGGGCCTATCTCTGGAACAGAGATACAAACCTTCCTCTTGCCGTTTGCCTGATCTGCTGAGCAGGAGCCATCCAGCCACACACAGGGCCTCCAACAGAGGCACCAGGGAGGAGTCAGGTCAGCAGAACACAACCGTAACACCAACGCAAACATAACCTCCTTTGTACTTCAGCACAAGCAGTAAAACATAGTTATCTGCAGTTATGGTGCCTATCCTGAGAATTTTCCATCCAGAAGCAGGATTAATGCTCTTCACTTCATAATGTTACCTTTCACTTTAAAGATTCCCTCTGTGCTTAACCTTTAGTAACCAGCTAATTGGTGAGTCTTCTGGCAGAGCACAAAGGAAAAGAGGCATCAAATAATAAATGTAAGTCAAACATACATTTAGTGGGGTAAGACTCAGCAAATCATGGGACTGATAACCTCCAACACAAAGTTATTCTACATGTGCAAGCATTTGTTTTTGTCTCAGAAAGAGCTGGCCATAAAGCACTGAACTCCAGAACTAACTTTAAATTTAGAAATATTAACTGCAACAGCTTCCTGTAAACCGGTTAATCAGCCAACGGCAAAAATCAGCAATGTCTGCTTTTGCAGAGGAATGCACCTACAGCTTGAATTTCAGCAGGGGAAAAAAAAAAAAAAAAAGTTTATGCATGGGGCCTAGCTAAGCCTTTCTGCTGCAGTGAACACCCTGCACTGAGAGGCCAGATGAGCCTACACATCTGAAATTTACCTGTTTTGCAATGGCAACACCCCAGTTAATCCTATTTTAGTCAAGTACAAAATTGCGTTTGGAGAATTCTGTATGCCAGCCTAAGTTCATTTTTCTTAAGATGAGAGCCAAACCAAAACGTATTTAGCTTTTGCCATTTCACTCACTACACAGTCCTAGGTGAGTATGCAATTCACGTAAATGAAGGCATGACTTAGCCACCCACCAGGAACAGTCATGTCAGCTCATAAGTTTAATTCATAGAAGCCAAACTCACATTTGACATGAAGGGATGCAATGACCCTCCCATTTGTTGCACTGAAGCACCAGAGCAGCTACAGTTAGTCAGTTTCACAGCAGAGTACAGTAACACTGCTGAAGAGTATCACTATTAATTTATTTCAATGTCATCTGTGCACAGGGCTTCATGCTGGCCCCGAGCTCTGGTTTAGTTCCACCCACATCAGTGCCCCAGCACTCCACGTGCTCTCCATGCAAGGCGGCTTCCCCAGAACCACCTCTGCTGAGGAGTCAGCCCATTTCATGTAAAAGGACATTTGCATAGGAGGAACCAGCTGTAGTTTTGGTGGCAAGGGTCATTCAATTTCACTCCAAAACCAAGAATTACACTCAGATGAGTAACTTAAGAGCAGCTCAGTTAGCAGCTCCACTGAGTAACCTTTAACATACTTTTTTCATAAAAACAAATTAAAAAGACCTTACACACGCTGCAGCTCCACCATCTCCTGAAGTGCCATAGGCCAAAGGGTCAGCGTAACAGATTTCTAAGTGTAACCTAACTGGCATGGAGAACTCCAATGAAAGTGGCTATCACTTTTCTACTGACCATTTAAGTGACATGGAAAAGGATTTTCAAGTTTTATCTAGTATTCTTTCTCACAGCTAATAAACCTAAGTCTGGGGTCTTTTCAAAATTAAATCAGGTCTGAGATATATTGATTGCACCTAACATGCTCTACAGTGTAGCCCTAGCATTAATTTTTACAGTGAAACTGAAAAGGTTCTCCTCCTCTGCCTGTCATTTCTGTTAAAGCCACCGCAATGAAAAGCAACTTTTCTGCATGAGAGACATTAATCATCCCCTCCTTTCATTAAGGAGCTGACTGCTAGAGCAACGAATTGGCTCTAAAAATAAGAATATGCTTTTGACTTCCCTGCTTTACAGACCAGGACTGACTGTTGCATTCTTCCCCCTCCCCCCCGTCAAGTAGTATTTTCCTAAATTTCCTTTTTTTTAAAGCCAATCCATGTCCCTCGAACACTCCCTCCTTATTAAAAACACAGTCCCTTCCTAGCCATCTACCAGAGCAGACGCTCATGCTAGGCATGTTCTGGGGTGGAGAAAGCGGGTTTAATTTGGATTTGGCCGGCGATCTCGAGGTGCTGCCCGGGTAATTGGCGGAGGAGTGGAGGGGGGAGGGGGGGGCGGCTGTGCCACCCGCGCCGGCCCGGCCCAGCCCGCTCGCAGCCCCGCACCTCCAGCGCGGTGACAAAGGGCTCCCCGGGGCCGGGCCGGGGCGGCGGGGGCGGCCCCGTACGCACCCTTTGGTCAGGCGGATGATGTCCCCCGGCTGGATGAGGCCGCCGATCTCGTCCCACACGGAGATGGTGATGCTGCCCGTCTTGTCGGCCACTTTGCAGGACCTCACCTCGTGCCCGTCCTTCGTCTTGGTCACTCGGCCTGCGGGGAGAAGCGCGGCTCAGGGAGGGGGGGGGGGGGG